>VMDO01040480.1:0-11899 GCA_007922755.1 Pedetes capensis | reverse complement strand
GGCCCTGAGGCCGTCCCTAGGGAGGCTGCGGGGCCCCACGCCATCCTGGGGCTGCTCAGGGACAGGCTGGAGAAAGCACTCTTTATTGTACCTCAGGGTGCAGATGGGGTGTGGGTGGGGACTTGGGGCCCCACCTAGCGGTGCACAGCACACATCTGGTAGAAGGCTGGGGTCACTAGGGCACCATAGACGCCGCGGTGGCTGGGCGGGGGCTGGCCCTCGGGCACGGAGAAGCTGAAGCGCTGCAGGAGGCAGGTGAAGAAGAGGAAGAGCTCCATGCGGGCCAGGGGCTCCCCGAGGCAAGCGCGGCGGCCTGGAGCGGGTAGGGGGGCTCCGTCAGCCTGGGGCCTGGGCTCCACCCACCCTCCAAGGCACCCGGGTCATGGGCAGGGAGCAGGCACCCAAGGCACCTGCTGAGAACGGCATGAAGGCCTCGGGCTTCACGAAGCGGCCCTGGGCGTCCAGGAAGTGTCCGGGGTGGAAGCGCAAGGGCTTCTCCCAGGCGGCCTCGTCCTTCAGCACCGATGACAGGTTGGCGATGAGTGTCGTGCCCTGGCGGGAGGTGCAGGTGTGAACGTGGGCTGGATGGGGCACCAGGACCCGTGGAAAGGAGCCTCACGGGCTCAGACCCCAGGCGTCCCCAGCCTGCCAGCGGCTGTGCTCCAAAGGCCATTAGCTGCCTGGGGGCCCTGAGCTGGAGGCAGGGGCCCAGGCTTACCTTGGGGATGAGGAAGCCCTGCACTTCGACATCACGGGAGGTCATGTGTGGGACCCCCAGTGGGATGATGTCCCCAAAACGCTGCACCTCGTGAATCCCGGTGTTGGTGAAGGGCATGCGGGCCTGGTCCCCCATCTCGGGCCGCCGCGCCTGCCCAATCACCTCATCGATCTCCTGTTGGACACTGCCTGGACAGACAAACATCCGCTCAGTGGAACAGTCCTGAGGGGCTGTGCCCTGACCCTCTCCTACCTGTGTCAAGGGCTGGGTCCAGGGAGGAGGATGTCACTCTTGTTGGAGCCTGGGCCAAGCCTGTGCTTGGAACCACAGGTGTCTGGATTAAGATTAGGGGACCTTTCCTCCTTCCACATTCCAAAGTTCCCACCCCCGAGCCGCGCTCACGCTGCACGTCTGGGTGCAGGATCATGAGCAGCAGGGCCCAGGCCAGCGTGGTCGCCATGGTCACCATCTCCGTGCTGAACAGGTCAGCCACCACCAGGCGCAGGTTCTCATCAGTGAAGCTGCTCTCAGGGTTCCCCTTGGCCTGGGCCAGGCAGAGAAGGTGGGCTCAGGAGACAGAAGGTGGAACCCTCCTAGCGACCCCCATTCTCTGCCCATCAGCCCTGGTGTTGGTCACTGGGTGAGGCACAGGCCCCACCCTCCGCCTTACTGCCCAACCCATAGGACCCTCCGGACCCTCAGCCCATGACTCTGGCCCCACACCTGGCAGGTGCCCCTCACCTTCTCCACCTCATCCAGGAAGGCATCAGTCAGGTCTCGGGGTGGCTCGGCTGAGTGCCTCGTCATCCTGTGCTCGGTCACCAGCTCATCCAACAGGTCCATGAAGGCCTTCTGTCCAGGGAAGACCTTGCCAGGCAGCCCAGGGATGCGCAGGAGCATGGGGACCATATTCAGCAGCTGTGAGGGCCACAGAGGGGGACGGGTCCTCCTGTGCCCTGCACTCACCTGGACCAGTCTCAGGCCCCAGCCTCCTCTAGCTTGTCTAGGGCGGGGCCAGGGCCTGCCTGGCCCCCTCAGTCACCTGCGCCCTCCCCAGTGCCAGCCTCCATGCTCTCTCCTGGCCCTGGGGTGCCGGAAGGAAGGTCCCACCATGGCCGTAGGCGAGGCCCATGTGCCTTCCAGTGTGGGCAGGAGACGCAGGCCCCCCCTTCTCTAAACCCCTTCCCTGTCCCCTCCTGTGTGTGGGGTTCCCCCTCCAGTCCTTTCCTCCTGCCGTGGCCTCTCCCATAATTCCTTCCCCCCATGACCCGGGTGCAAATCCTCCTCCTGGGAGGCCCCGCTGCACGGAGGTGGCCACGTAGCCCCCTGAGCCCCGCACCATGGGCAGGAAGCCAGCGTTCTCCTTCAGCGTGACCTCCAGCAGCTCCAGCAGCCGGGCCAGGCGGGGTTCGCTGTACTCAAAGCGGCGGGCGTAGATGAGAGAGGCGATCACATTGCACACGGCTTTGCTCAGGAGGGAGGTGGGGCTGAAGGGGCGTCCTGGAAGTGCAACTGCGGGTCAGGGTGTCGCCCTTGCCTGTGGCTCCCTGCCTGAGCCCCTCAGCCCACCACGCACCGGCCTGGTCATCGAAGGCAGCGCAGAGGCAGCCGGCCTCCTCAGTCACCCACTGCTCCAGCGACTTCTTGCCCAGGCCAAAGTTGCGCAAGGTAGACACGGAGAAGCGCCTCTGCTGGCGCCAGGCAGGACCATACTGGGCCAGGATCACCCCTGGGGGCAGATGGTCACTTGGGCGTGAGACCTGGCCCCACTTTCTGCCCTGCCCCCGCTTTTCTTCTTCCATTTCCCCATAGGATCCCCTTCCACCCTGCCCGTATTCGGTGGCCCACGGCCTGTGTCTGTCCCTGCTATGCCCTCAGCCGCCTCTGATCCCCGCTCGCCAATCCCCAGTGCCTCCCATCTGCGCCACTGCCCGCATTTGCCTTGAGCGTGTGGTCCAAAGCCTAAGTGGTCATAGATGGGCATCGTCGGTCTGTCTGCCGTGTCCTCGCTGTTCTTCACCAGTGCCTCCCTCATGGCCTCCAGCCCGTTCAGCACCACAACCGGCCTCCAGACCAGCTGCAGGCTGAACACGTCCCCAAAGTGGCCCCGCAGCTGTAGGCAAAGGGTTAGTGCGTTGCTGGTTAAGCACAGGTCCCCCCCCGGCTGCCGGTCTTAGCAGCCCTGCACAAAAGTTATGGGGACCCAACACCAAGTGCGAATATCCGGCCACCTGGTTACCATGTGGCCACCGGAACACGTCGTCTATCGCTGACTATCCAGCTATGACCTTGCTAGGGTCACAAAATTGCCTGTAGCGCATGTTAGCGTCTGAGGCACAGATGAGGAAGCTCAGGTTCACGGAGGTGGTGAGTGAGACCCAAGACCCTGAATAGCAGCAGATTTGAAGCAGTCGCCGCGTGGCGCTCCACTGTCTCTTTTTCTTTTTGTGGTACTGGTGGTTGAACCCAGGGCCTCGCACCTGCATGCTGTGCAAGTGCTGGACCACTGAGCTGCGCCCCCAGCCCATTTGTTTTTACTTTTTGAGACAGGGTCTCACTAAGTTACACAGACTGCCTCTGGTCTCGAATTTGCGATCCTCCTGCCTCTGCCTCCCGAGCCACTGGGATTACAGGCATGTGCCACCGTGCCCAGTGCTGCACTGTCTTTCTGATCGAAACCCTGCTTGGTACCCTGGCCCTTCTCCCCCATTCCCGAGACCTTTCCCCGTGATGGAATCTGAAGGCACCTGGGGTCTATGACTTCTGCCCTGTCCAACTGGATCCCAAACCCGCCGCCATGTCCTGCTCCACCTCCTGGCCTTCATCCTCCCATACCTGGCCCTTGGAAAGTCCCGAGTGTCCTCAGACTTGCAGCGCCCCCCACTGGAAGCCTCCCAAGCTGCTTCCTCTCAGGGCCCAGCTGTTTGCCCAGCTTGTGCCCCCCCTCCCCACCGCTGTGTGCTGTGGGGGGGGGAGGGAGTGTGGCTGGCACCTCTGCCACTACGCATCCACCCCTCCCTTACCTTTTTGAAGCCCTCTGGCATGTTCTAGAAGTCCACCTGCAGCAGGTTGCCCACCCCTGGCAGTGGCATGGGGCCCGGTGGGTAGCGTGCAGCCCAGCGTTGGCGCCTGTGCATCAGGTCCACCAGGAGCAGGAAGATGGTCAAGGCCACAGCCACAGGCCACAGTGCTTCTCCACTCAGCAGCCCCATGGCTGCCTCCACCACCGGACTGCTTTGGGCACCCCGGCAGACCTTGTCACTCTAGGCACCTGGCACCAGGCGGGACACTGTGATCACGTCATGGGCCCTGGAGCAGCCTCGGCTGCCCGCTGATAAAGGAGCTGAGCCTCCCCTCTCTCCTCTGCCAGAAGCCAACCTGCTGTGCAGACTGCGCAGCCTGAGTCTCCAGGGAGGGCACAGGGCAGGCACGGGTGGGGGCAGCTACAGAAGTCCGCATCCCTCCTTCCCTCCTCAGGTGCTGCGCAGGGTAGGGAGGTGGAGGGACCTGAGGGAGAATTGCTCCCTGCCTCTCCATCTCCTATTCCTGAGCCTGGCCCAGGCTCCTCCTAGGGCCATGGTCTGACTTGACCCGGCCCCCCACCTCTCCCACTAGGCAGGCCCACAGCTGCTGATGGGGCACCATGTCTCCGCCATAGCATGCCCTTGCCCTTCCTCACGTCACCTGCCTGCTCCTGAGGGCCCTTTACCTCCCCCACATGTCATCCACACGTGTATGGATCTTAGGGGTCCCTGGCGATTAGAAGGGACCCAGGGGATGAGGTTCTCTACCTGTATTCTTCCATTTCTAGTTACTGTAATGAGATACCAGACACGAGCTACTTTATCAAGAAAAGAGGCTTATTTTAGCTTAGGGTTCTGGAGATTCAAGAGCTCACATAGAGTGATGGCCTACTTAGTGACAGAGGCCTGATGCTTCACATGGTAAGACCCCGGGAGCCTGTGTCTGTCTGGTCTTCCTCCCCCTAATAAAGCCACCTGGATTCAATCAGTGGGCTCCACTCTAATGGCCTTTGTTGTTGTTGTTGTTGTTAGGTGCCGTCGAGTCGGTATTCGACTCATAGCGACCCTCTGTACAACAGGGGAAACACTATTATCAGTGCTTCTCTGCCGTTCATAGGGTTTTCAATGGCAGATTGATTTTTGGGAGGGGGTTGCCAGGTCCTTCTCCCAAGCCTACAGCTTCTGGTGTTCCCAGGCTGTCTCCCATCCAGGTACTAACCAGGCCGGACCCTGCTTAGCTTCTGATATCTGATGGGATCGGATGCCACAGGGCTACAGCTGCAGCTACTGGCCTTATGTAATGCTTATCAGTTTCCAAAGGCTCTACCTTTAAACACCATAGTCAGATTAAGTTTCCATCAGCTACTACCTCCCAGTGGGGATTAAATGCCAACACTGGAAGCCTTGAGGGGCACAGTCTAGGCACACCATAGCAACCCTCCTTGCCTTCCCTCACACTGCACCTGGGACCTGCACAATGAAACACCTAATCACAGGCCGTAGTCATCCCCAGACGTCAGACGGAAATTATGAGCAGGAGCCGGTGTGGTGGTCCATCCCATTATTGATATTCTCTAATTGTTTAGGTTGTAGACATTGTTTTAGCTCTTAGGACAGATTTCAGCGAGCTGATTTACACACTTTGTGTAGTGACTTCAACATCGGCGACAGTTCTGCTTATTTTCTCGGGCATGGGCTCTCCTTCCTGCTTCTGTGGCGCATCTCATGAGTTTTCTCCATGGACGTCTCAAACAGTTTCATGCAGCTGTCCTGGAAAGCAGATTCCCTGCCCCGCCTAGAGAATGGTGTCGCTTGTTGCTGCTTGTTGACTCGCTGCCTAGGACTTTTCTGAACTCATTCAGCAAAATGGCCATTGTGCCCCTGTTTTATGTGACCGCTGAGGTCTCTACTCAGCTAGCTTAACGTTCGTCCCACGACTGCTTGGCGATTTTCCCAATTGTTCAAGTCAGTGAGTCTCCCCGTGTGTGCCGAGGGGCCGTGTCCCTGGGGGTGCACCTTGGCATGAAGCCGGGCACTCACAGCCTCGCCTTAGCCTTCTCTTCTGTCTGCACAGGGCCTCAAGGTCAGAGGTGAGAGCTGAGGCCCCCACCACACTCTTCCTGAGCACGCATCCAGCTGCACACGGCTCCTCACATGTGCGGGGCCTCCCACAACCCAGGAGGGGCAGCGGTTTCCAGGTTCCCACGCACACGCCCTGTCTTTTCAAGATTTGCACTTTGTGTGATTTTCCCCGATTGCCATCATTTCTCTCAGGCAACAATGATTCTCAACAGTTTCTGATTTTTATCTCTCTCCCTCTCTCTTCTCTCTCTCTCTCCTCTCTCTCTCTCTCTCTCTCTCTCTCTCTCTCTCTCATCTCTCTTTCTCTCCCTGCCTTTTGCAGTACTGCAGGGTTGATCCCTGGGCCTCACACATACTTTGCAAGTGCTCTCCCACTGGGCTGCACGCCCAGCCCATATTTTCCTTTTTATCTGGAGTCAAGGTCTCCCTAGGTTACACAGCCTGCCTCTGCCTCCTGAGCCGCTGGGATTACAGGGGTGCACCACTATGCCCAGCATGGATGGGTTTCCATGATTGCTGGCCACCCCATGGTGGAGACTGAACCCAAGGCCTTGAGCGTGCAAGGCAAGTGCTCTAGCACTGTGCTGTATCCTCAACCCCTGATTTTCTTTTCTTATTTAAAGTGAATAACATTTTTATTTAAGGAAGTTCACATTCTGAATCCTTTACTGCCTATCGTGGTCTTTAGTTCCTTTGAAGCTGACGTTGAAGATTTCTCTTCAAGCCCCTTTTGAAAGAACTGATGCTTAATCCAGTCGCCCTATCAGCCAACCCCTGATTTACAACCACAAAGGTTCCTGAGGCAAAAGCCCTTCTCAGTACGGAATCCCCAGGACAAGTGCTGACAATCTTGCAGTGGCATTTGCCTGGGAATCGGTGGACAGATAAAACACTGACACCTCTGGGGAACCAGGCTTTGACGATCCTCCCCTGTCACATGACCCTCGGGGGGCTACAGGGGCTTCACTGTTTTTTTTTTTTTTTTTTTGCGGTACTGGGAGTTGAACCCAGGGCCTCGCACTTGCATGCTTTGCAAGTGCTGGACCACTGAGCTGCACCCCCAGCCCATTTTTTACTTTTTGAGGCAGGGTCTCTCTAAGTTATGCAGACTAACTCTGGTCTCGAACTTGCGATCCTCCTGCCTCCACCTCCCCAGCCGCTGGGATTGCAGGCATGTGCCACCGCACCCAGCTCTCACTGCTTTTTTGTCAAGGCCACTGCTGAGCTGCAGAGTGGGAGACAGGACTCCAGCAAGTGAAGAGACCACAAAGCTGGGCTGTTCTTTTGAAGACTCAGCCACTTTCTTGAATAATTGCTCAGGGGATCTTGTGAGATTGTTTTTCATTTCCAGAGATCTGAAAAAGGTGAGGCTGATTGTGATTTTGTGTGTGGCGGGGGCTGCTAGGAATTGAACTCAAAGTCTTACGAATGGTAAGATGTACGCTACCCACAGACTGTAAGGGCTGATGGTCTTGCCAGTGTTTGCATGTATCTGCTGGCATGGCAGAGTTTTGGAGCTGTGCCACTTCCCCCAATTTACCGCTCACGGGAGTGGTCTTTACAATTCCTTGTTGTTAGGTGCTGTCAAGTTGGTCTGACTCATAGCGGCCCTAAGTACTCTCTGTTATTGGTAGGGTTTTCAATGGCTGATTGTTTCGGGAGTGGGCTACCAGGTCCTTCTCCCGTTTCTGCGGCGCAAGATCATGGAGTCACAGCCTGGCTTAGATGGAGAATTAGCCCAGGTAGCCAGATGCCTCGACCTGCCTGCATGAACTTCTCTGCCCTCTGCCTCCTCCCTGGTTTGGCAGGAACTCTGGGCCTCTATGCTAGCTGGCTGCACACCTACCCTTCTGTCACAGCTGGCCTGGTTCCTGCAGGCATCAGGGGGTATTTGGTCCTGGGCAAAAGTTTCTCTCATGAAGAGATCCACAAGGCATGCCTGTTTGTGCTTTTGAGAACCATCTGCAGTGGAGAGAGAGAGCCAGGCCTGGTGGCTGGGGACCCCAATTTTTAGAAGCTCAGGCTGGGCTAATGCCTAGTCTCTACCACCCCAGGACTTGGAAGCACGGATGAGAAAGGAGCCGGTACGTCCTTGAGCTGCTGCTTCTGCAAGGCCGCTGCCTCCTCACAGGGCTCCCAGCTGCTCTGCAGGCCTCCGTAGCCTCCCTCAGTAGCCACTGGAATCCCTGCCCCAAAGCCCCAGCACTACAGTGGGGGGCCTGGCCCACCTTCCACCTCAGTGCCAGAGGCCAGGCCACAGGCCCAGGACGCTGTGAGCTGGGGAGCCTGTGAAAGGATTCAAGAAATGTCGGTAGGACGCGCTGTTGGGATGTCACAGGGTCCTCTGGGAAAAGGGGTCTTGGGGAGGTCTCTGTCCTGAGGGTCTGGGGTTCTCCACCCCAGGCTGTTCCCTAAATGCACCACAGGGTCTGCTGGAGACTTGGGGAAACTGGTGGGCATCAGCCACCCATGAACACTCCTGACATGACCGTCTCAGGTGAGGGATGGTGAGGGTGGGGAGGGAAAGGGAGGGACGGACAGGAGTCCACGCTCTTAGTGCCACCTCCCAGCCAGCAAGGCTCACAAACCTAGGACTCAGAGCAGGAAGGCGGAATGGGGGCCTCTGTCACCACCTTCTCCTGGGGCCAGGCGCAGTGGCGCACGCCTGTAATCCCAGCATCTTGGCAGGTGGAGGCAGGAGGATCGCGAGTTCGAGACTAGAGGCAGTCTGAGTAACTTAGAGAGACCCTGTCTCAAAAAGTAAAGAAATGGGCTGAGAGTGCAGCTCAGTGGTCCAGCACTTGCAGAGCATGCAGGTGCGAGGCCCTGGGTTCAACCCCCAGTTCCGCAAAAACAAAACAAGACAAAACAACTTTCTCCTGGGCAGGAGAAACACGCGCCCAGCCTCAGCGAAGTGCCAAAGTCTAGAAGCAGGGTGTCTTGCTTGAGGCTGCCCACCCCGTTGCTCCAGTTTGACCCCCAGCCCCAGGGCAGGCCTGCAGCCCACAGGGCTCATCCCCTGCCCCTCCCTGAGCCCCAGCATGACTTGGTCATTCAGAGGATGGGGCCCCTGGACGGAGCCCAGACAAGGGTCCTCCTCCAGCTCCAGCTGGCCTGAGAGGCAGTTCCGAACCGAGTGGCACCCAAACAGCAGCACTGGTCAGGGGCCCGAGGACGGGGACCAGGTGTGCCCTCTGGTGACTGAGAGGCTCAGGGAGGTGGCTCCCTCCTGGGCGCCCCAACCCTCCTTCCGGGGAAACTTCTGCCTCCTGACGGCTGAGCCTGGGTTCTGATCCCGGCACATCACTTCCTGCCTCCAGAAGCACTTTGCCTTCTGCAGCGTCACCTGTGAAGTCGGCTAAGAGTCGCAGCGGTGCTGGCTGAGCGCTGGCCTCTAGTGTGGGACGGACGCAGTTGCACCTGAATTGTGCTAACTAATGGGTGAACTCGGGAGTTTGGGGCGTTCAAGTTCTATACCCTGCAGAGATGAAACTGGACTGTGACCAGCTCCTGGGAGTCTACCCTATACGCTCTGCGAACATTCTGCCTCATAATAGGGTTTTTGTATCAGAGGCTTGTCATGTCAGGGGTTGTGCTAACAATGTGATACACAGTGGCGCCTTGGGATCTGGCTGGATCAGTTTGACCTCTAGAGGTACAGACTCTCAGTAACTCATGGCAGCTGCACAGGTGCCCCATTTCTACAACACCAAACCCCAATAAAACCTGTGGATGTCAAGGATCATTTGAGCTCCCTGACTGGCAATACTTGTACATGTGTCACACATTGCGTTGGGGGGGATTAAGCACTTCTGTATGAGTCCATAGGAACAGGGAAACTCATATCCTCTGCTGTGTTTCTCCAAGACTCTGTCGTATGAGCCATTTAAGAGTTTTATTGGCATCCTTGCCTGCAGCCATAGCCCTGTGGCATCTGATCCTGTCAGATCTCGGAAGCTAAGCACGGTCGGGCCTGGTTAATACTTGGATTGGAGATCACCTGGGAACACCAGGTGCTGTAGGCTTGGGAAAAGGACCTGGCAACCCCCTCCCAAAAATCAATCCACCATTGAGAACCCTATGAACAGCAGAGAAGCACTGACAATAGTGTTTTGCCTGTTGTATGTAGGGTGGCTATGAGTCGGATACCGACTGCATGGTACCTAACAACAACAACAACATTGGCACTCTATCTAGTGATGTCATCTCCTGCTCCTACACAGGCTGCTGTCATTGTGACAGCATCCACAGTGAGGTTCTCACCAGAGCCTAACTGATGGTAGCACCATGTCCTCGAATGTCCAGAACTGTTAAGTGAATAAAGCTCTTCTCTTTATAAAGTAGCCTGTCTCAGGCAGTTCATCATAGTAACAAAATCCAGACAAATGCATATGCGAGGGTCTGAAGGTCTCCTTCAAAACTCACATTGAAAGCTAATTGCTGGTGTAACAGTACTTAGTAGTGGGGCCTCTAAGGAGTGATTAGATCACAAGGACTCTGCCTTCATGTTTGGATTACTGGCACTGCAGGACAGGGTTAGTTTTCACAAGACTGGGCGTGTTATAAGTTTGTCTCAGTTTTCTCTGTCTCACACATGCTCACTTGTCCTTCAGCCATTTTATGATGTGGCAAGAAAGCCCTCACCAGATGCAGCCCCCTGACCCTTGGACTTCCCTTCCTCCAGCACCATGAGTTGAAGAAGCTTCTACTGTTTATAAATTACTCAGTGTGAGGCCTTGTTACAGAGCAGAAAATGGATTAAGATGAGACTACGTGGAACAACTGTCTGACAACAAATTGGATAGATCCGTAGCAAGGAAGGAGACTGAATCAGTAATTAAAAACCTCCCAAGAAGCCAGGTGTGGTGGCACACACCTGCAATCCCAGCACTTGGGAGGCTGAGGCAGGAGGATCATGAGCTTGCGGCCACCCTGGACAATGTAGCAAGACCGTGTCAAAAACAAACAAACAAATGAAAAAACCTGGCAGCTCCAGCCTTTGACAAATAAAAACCTACAATTTCTGAGGAGTAGAAGAATTCTCGTTCTTAGTCAGGTGCTGTGGCACACACCTGCCATCCCAGCACTTGGGAGGCTGAGGCAAGAGGATGATGCGTTTGAGGCCGGTTGTAGCCTGAGTAACTTAGTGAGACTCTATCTCAAAATAAAAAATGAGCTAGGGGTGCAGGCCAGTGGTAGAGTGCTTACAAAGTATGTGCGAGACTCCGGCTCCACCTCCAAGTACTGCACGTGAGCACACGCGCGCGCACACACACGCACACACACACAGACAGACAGACACAGAATTCCATTTCCAGAGTTACAGTGCTCAGAATGTCCAGTTCTCAAAATGATTACAAAATGTACAAAGAGTAAAGTATGGTGCATTTGTTGTTGTTGTTGTTAGGTGCCGTCGAGTCGAGTCCGACTCATAGCGACCCTATGTACAGCAGATCAAAACACTTGCCGATTCTGTGCCAGGCAAACCATCTTATTTATGTTTAAGCCCATTGTTGCAGACACTGTGTTAATCCATCTGGCGGAGGGTTTTCCTCTTTTGCGTTGACCTGCCACTCTTCCAAACATGATGTCCTTCTCCAGGGATTGTTCTCTCCTGACTACATGTCTGAAATATGTAAGACGCAGTTTGGCCATTTTTGCTTCCAAGGAGCACTCTGGTTGTACCTCTTCTAGGACAGATCTGTTGGTTCTTTTGGCAGCCCATGGTATCTTCAATAGACGTCCCTAGCACCACAATTCAAAAGCATCAATTCTTTTTCTGTCTCTCTTGTTCAATGTCCAGCTTTCACAACCATATGATGTGACTGAAAATACCATGGCATGAGTCAGACGCACCTTCGTCTTCAATGTGACATTTTTGCTTTTCAATACTCTAAAGAGATCTTTTGCCACAGCTTTTCCTAGAGCAATGCGTCTTTGGATTTCTTGACTGCTGCTTCCACAGGTGTTGATTATAGAGCCAAGCAAAGTAAAATCTTGGACAACCTCAATCTTTTCTCCATTTAATGTGAAGTTGCGTGCTGACCCAGTCGTAAGGATTTTTGTTTTGTTGATG
>VMDO01040479.1:0-11899 GCA_007922755.1 Pedetes capensis | reverse complement strand
AAAGTGTTTGGGAGCACCTACCCTGTGCCAAACATAACTACTAAAGAAACAATAGTAAACAAAACAGACAAGATATCTGTCCTCACATAATTTACAGTCTAAAAAGGAATTCATAAAATAAATAGATAATAGAACATTAGGAATTAATATAGTCTATGCATTTAAAACAGAATAAAAGGATAAAGAAAGACAGGGTGGCTATGTAAGGTCAGAGAGAATAGCAAGTATAAAGGCAGAAAGATAGAAATATGCTTGACATTTTTTGAGGACACAGCTAAGAATATAGCATAAGAACTAATTTTCAAGAGAGGGGGACATTTTCCTTGTTAGTATGAGGGTGGTGAAGAATACTTTACAGGACTTTTTTTCAAAATACAATTACTTTCCTCTTGGCTCCTCTCCTAACCTCTAATGTGCCTCCTGTTGAAAATTATGGGCATAGTGAGCCACTATTACTAAGGTGGTAATGTCATATGATTCCTGTGTACAAGGGAACATAAAGTTGAAAATCACTGTAAAACATGCTATATTAAATTATATTTCCAGAAAGAAAAGAAAAACAGAATTTACCCTGATAGCTTATTAAGAAGACTGCTTTTTTAGGCATATGGGTAGAATAAAGAGTACTTAAGTACCCAAAGATTAACAACAGTAAGAAGTTGTTACCATTTTTAGGCTGAAAGGAGATAGAAGGAATTAAATCACCAAGCTCATGAAAGCTGAACTCCTAGAAGGAATATATTACACAGAAACACAGCCACTGTCATCAACTCAACACTTAATTTAAGGAGAAAATGAGAAAACCCAACCTCTCCTCCCACCCTTTGATATCCTCCCAGGGACTTCCAGTTGCTGAATTTTAGCAGAGGCTAGCAAGTAAAGGATCCCAAGAAGATGCACTATGTAGGACAATTCAGCCTCCCAGAGTACAAAAAAGAGCAGGTGAAGAATCTTTTGGGCCAGTGGAAGGGGAGAAATAGAGAATAACCAACACATATAATATGTAGAAGACATTTACAAAGAACAGTTAGCACTATGCATAGAGAGGAAGTGAAGCCGAAGTACAGGCAGAAAGAAGAATATAAACCAAAGCAGAAAGGGATTAGAGTGTATGCCATGTTCAGAAAACCGTGAAGAGTATAGAATGACTAGTACATTGGAGAATTAGTGGGATATGGAATATTAGGCTGGAAAGGTAGAATAGGAACAGAGGTCAGCAAACTATGGCTTACACTCCAAATCTAACCTGCCATCTATTTTTGTAAATTTTTGTTGGAACAAGCCATGTCTCTTTATTTATGTATTGTCTGTGGCTGTTTCCAAGCTACAATGACAGAACTGAGTAGTATAGTGCAGTAGTTGCAACAGAAACAGTAGGTCCTATAAAGCCAAAAATACTACCTGGCTCTTTACAGAAAAATGTTTCTGATCTCTGTTGTAAAAAATACCTTAGAGTGACACACGAATAGCTTGAATAATTTCTGTAAGCAATGGATAAACTGTCATTATCATAATCATTAGTAAGGGATGAATGCCACAATCTAATAAGAAACTCTAAAGCAGCTATGTAAAGAAGCATCCATTTACACATCCTAAGAAAATATCTTGGAAACTAACACTCATCCACTCCACGGTAATTGGATTATTTCTGCTAATCTACCTATGCCATGAGATTAATTTCAAATACTGTTATCTCTGTAACTTTCTAAATACTTATTTACCTTGCACTTTCAAAATGTAAATAAGTCATTCATTTATATTTAAATATTTACCTTCAGAGTGTTTTCTTCTGGAATACAAGTCAACATTTTTTTCTTAAGTTGATTTTGCTGAAAATTGGGTTTAAATGCCTGTAATGCACTATTTTTGTCCAGGCCTTTTTTAATAGAGCCAGACCTTTTTGATAAACACGTTTTTTTGAGTACCTCTGTTTCTTTCTGACCAGATATGTTAGGAGGTTCAGATATTCTTAATTGTTTCTCTCTCTGAGCTCCTAAATTCATTGGACAAGAATTTATTCCATCATTGCCACTAGGCGTTTTCTTTTACACTGAAGTCTAAAATAATTTTTATTCCAAATTTCCAGAGTGGTATTTTTGTTGTCATCTCTGTAGCTACAATAGTAAAGAAATATTTGTTCCCATGTTCATTTATATGACAACTTATAAAGTACTTTGTAAACTACTAAACTGTTAGCAATTCCAAACACATCATCACATTAACCCTACAATAACAAATTCCCTCTTCTTCCAGATGAAGAAATGGAGCCTTACTGAGGAAATAACAGCAAGTTGCTGACAGCCCCAGAACAGAGAACCCTAGTCTCCCAACTCAGGGGATAGTGCTACAAAGTAAATTTTTAAACTCCATATAATAGTGGTTGCATCCAAATGGAAAGGTTTTGAGGAGTTTTGCTTAATTCCTCATATATTTATTTTTAAATTTTTCACAAAGTAATAAAGTTTTTAACTTAAACTATAGCTCATCAGTCATTTCAAATCACCAAGAAAATAAATATAGGCAGGATAAAGAGCTATTTGATTAGATATTTTGTGCTTTCAATACATAACTGAAAAGCCCCACTAATCACTCCATTGCAGCATTTATTTGCTACATTAAACTAAATTGAGTTGCACTGACTCTCAGAACATGACATTAATGAGAACAAAATCAAAAGTATATTCTCTAAGTAAGTTAGTTCAGAGCTGCACAGGGAAAAAGTAGTCCAAGTCACAAATTTTAATTCACAAGTATTATAAATTCACAAGTATTACAAGAAGGCAATCAATACAGCCATCTCTTATTTAAGAAAATAATCAAAAAAGTTTTCACTAATGGATCTGGAACAAGTGTAAATTTTATGGGCCAGCTTATAATTTGGGAAGTGTTGCTAAATAAAGTACAAAATTAAGCATGAACATGGTTAAGAAATTAAAATTACAAAATTACAAATACCCAAACATCCCAATATCCAGGAAAAAGTATTACTACAATTACTATTCATTAGCCTGGCACAATGACACATACCTGTAACCCCAGGAATTTGGGAGGCAGAGACAGGAGGATCACAAGTTCAAGGCCAGAGGCACCCTGTATAACTTAGTGAGACCCTGGCTCAAAATAAAAAATAAAAGATGGCGTGGGGGTGCAACCCAGTGGTAGAGCACTTGCAAAGTATGAGCAAGGCCCCTGGGTTCAACCCTCAAGTACAGCCAAAAAAAAAAAAAAGATTATTATAATTATCATTCATTATTTTCTCGATATATTGCTATAAAGATTTTTATTTTCCTACATTGGTTACCTCTTAATATGACAAAAAATTGTAATTTTATTTCCATTAGTGAGAATAGCCTCACTCGTAGCTATTGAAATTATTTTTATTATTTATAGTCCAGAAAGGTTTCTTTTAGCTTCACAACTACATATTGGTAATTGTACAACTGAAATTTCCTACAAGAATTTGCCTCACAAGATGTTTCTAGCCTGGAGACTAGCTTTGGGAGAGCTACATTGCCATGTTGATCTAAGAGAGTTGCAACAACTGATCACAACATGATGTCAAACCTTTCACCTTTCTAGTGTGCCACACAGAGAGATACTGCCTCAGAAGCCAGTACAACTTGACTATAATTGCAATACTCCAACCAGACCATGAAACCTAAGTTGCAGTGGCTTCTGAGCACAGCAGGAAGCAGCATCTCCCTCAGATCTTTCTCTGTGGGGAAAAGATATGTCCAGATGTTCAAGATCCTCAAGAACAAATTGCTGGTAGAACTAGATTGATGTGAAGGTAGAAATGGCCACCATCAGCCAGGCCTGTGGTGCCAGAGCCATCATCAGAATATACTGGGTAATCCTAGGGTGACACAGCAGTTCACAAGGCCTACACTCTATTCCAGTTGTTGCTTTCTTCTCTGCCCATGGATGAGGTCATGACTTTGAAGAGGACAATGCAAACAAGGCCCTGGTGTTTAAGCATCATTAACTTCATGGTAAATTCTCCTCAGCTAGTGAAAACTCCTATACTTTGAATATCCTACTAAACTACACTCAATTGCTCACAGTTAAGAGCAGTAGGAAAATAAATAATATCTCCTTAAACTGCCATAAAACACCATAAGTCAATTTTAATTAATATGTATAATTTTTATAAAGATTTTCTAAAGCTTATACCATAACTTTATAGTATCTATTGTCTAACATTATTTAAGAGAGTAAATGTAACATATCTAAAAATTATGAAAATCCTGCAAATTATTGTTCATAATTATGGGGAAAGTGAGACTAGAAATGCCTTAGAGAGAAATTAAAAAGATGGTCTTCCCTGAAAAAGCCAAAATCATCTAAAAGAAGGAAAGCTATTGGAGTGGAGAAGCACCCTAACAGAAAAGAAAAGATAACATGCTTATTGTAAGAGAAAGAAACTAAAATTCTCTTCCTCCGTGTCAAAGGCTTATGAGGATATGGAGATCTCAGGCTTATGAGTATTTAAACTGAGGCAATGAAGCAATTACCAAGGATCTTAAAGATCTCAACAGGTTATATATTGCCAGAAATGCAAAATAGAGTTCTTCAAATTGAAACAAAAAAATCTAAACAGCAATCCAAGATTATAAGAAAGCATGAAACTTATTGGTAAAGGTACACGTATAGGCAAAAACAGAACAGTCAGCCCTCCACATCCACAGACTCAACCAAACACAGATCAAAAACATTTGGAAAAACACTGCATATGTATTGAACACATAGACTTTTTGTCTTGTCACTATTCCTTAAACAATGCAGTATAACAACTATTTACATAGCATTTACATTGTATCAGGTATTAAAAGTAAAGATGATTTAAAGTATGCAAGAGGATGTACCTAAGTTATACTAAAATACCAGTTATTGTAAAAATTTGTAAATGTAATTCTAAGAAAGGAGGAAAAGAAAGAAGGAGAGAAGAGCAGAGAGGACAAGACATAAAAGAGAAGGAATAAAAGAGAAAATTTAAAAAGACTCAACCTCCAATCATTTCAGTTTCTTTCAGTGTTTGGTTGAACAGATTTAGACCCAGAATCTTGACTTCTCACGGGATAAGAAATTGAAGTTGGTATTTGCCTTTCAAGGAAATATATCTTAATAAATACAGTTTGCTTTCATATTGAGAAATGTAAAACATATGCAGAAGAAATAATACCAGTTAGCAGAAACATATATTGGCTTGTTTTTCCACATACCCTGTGTTCACTGTGTTCTTTAAAGGAGCCAGTTCTGGATTCATAGTTTTCCAGCCCCAATCTCAAAAGTAAAAATAGATAGATAAAAGTAAGATAGGTAGCATTCTTCAAAATAATTACTTCATACTTATTTAATTTGGGGGGTTTAAAAATTTGAAGATATAGATGTGGTCTTCAACAGAACTCTTGTAGAATTTGTCACAGCCTGTCTAATTAATTTTATATGTATCTTTTCTCCCCATTGTATTTTAAGCAAAGATAATAATTTGATCTATATCTTTTCTATAATCAGTCCTAATATATTATCTTACACTTTGTAACATGAATTCCATCTAATCCAATGTCTCTTAAGCTTTTTTGATTCCCCTCCACAGCAAGAAATACATCATACCTGGCAGCAGATGTATGTGTGGTGTCTGTGAGAAAGACAGAGAAACAGAAAAAAGGGGATAGGAGAACATACCAAAATTCAACCATCAAATCTAATCTTTACTGTGTATGGTGTGCACTGACATTTTCTATTCTATTCTACTCTAGTTTCTTCTGTTTCTCCTTTCACAAATTGGCTGTATCCCAGCCCAACTAATGGGTCAAAACAAAAATTTGAAAAATTTCATGTAATCCCTTCTTTTACCCAGTATAAGAATCATAGCTGAGCACATTGTTGCATGCCTGTAATCCCAGCAACTCTGGAGGCAGAGGCAGGAGGATTACAAATTCGAGACCAGGCGCATTCTGCATAATTTAGTGAGACACTGTCTCAAAAAGTAAAAAAATGGGCTGAGGGTACAGCTTTGTGGTACAGGACTTGCAAAGAATGCAAGCAGGAGGCTCTGGGTTCAACCCCTAGTACCACAAAAAAGAAAGAAAGAAAGAAAGAAAGAAAGAAAGAAAGAAAGAAAGAAAGAAAGAAAGAAGGAAAGAAAGAAAGAGGAAAAGAATCATATCTCTGACAAATAGTAATCCTGCTCACAGCCTAAAAAGTCAGATTCAGGAGGATGCATATTTCCTTATGCAATAGCTGAAACTTGTTATTTTTCAAAGTCAACATTTATGCTACTTATAAAAACATTTTAAATGATGGGGAAATTTTAAATGGTGGAGAATGACCAGATAAATGTTGACTTGAGCATGTTTATGTGTTTCTAATTTTGATCCACAAAAACTGGAATGATATTAACTTTATATCTCAAATACCTTTAATGTGAAAGAAAAACAATTTTAGGACTCAGAATCTATGGGGGAGCATGCTGAATTAAATTAACAATATGAGTTTTGCTACAGATGAATTAAAATTCTAGTTGTGTAATATTCTATTAATAACTTTTAAGTGCGACCTCAAAATTTAAGTGTATATAAAAAGCATGTACAAAATACATTTCAGAATGTCTGCCTGCCAATGCTTTCTTTCAAAGGGAAGTAAAACATCCAGCAAACATTAAAATCTCCTAGCACTCAACACTACAATTAATTGGTTCATAGGTGAGAAGCCTAACCATAAAGCTAAGCCCAGATTTTAGTTGTCTCACTTAAAAGATGAATCATAGGTTCCCAGTCTAGGACTTAATCAAGAGACAGAAAGCAATCAGCCAATGACCTCTGAGTAGTGGAACTAGATTATGCACTGGCAACTTAGTTCACATGTGAGGTGAAGCTGTAAGAAGCAAACTGGATGAGATTGTCTTAGTCCATTTGGGCTGCTATAACAAAATACCTTAGACTGGGTAATTTATAAATAATAGGAATTTATTTTTTACAGTTCTGGATACTTACAAGTTCCAGATCAAAGTACCAACAGACTCAGTGTCCAGTGAAAGGTTGCAAACTGCTTCATAGATGGCACTTCAAGAAGCCAACAACTCCCTCACATTTCTCTCATCAGGTCATTAGCCCTACTCACGAGGGCTTCATGACTTAATCACCTCCTAAAGGTCTCATCTCTTACTACTATTACACTGGTGGTTAAGTTTCAACATACAAATTTTCAGACCACTGCAGAGAGAAATGAGCCACAAATAAAGGCAAAAATGCCATAAGAAGAGAAAAAAAGACTAGGACTAAGCACCAAAAATTCCTAGACTTCTGTCCTAACTCTACCTTTTCTTTTTCTTTTCATTTCCTCTGTATTCCATGCCAGCTTTTCCCTATTCTTGAGTCAGTTTGACTTTTTCCATTCTTTACCACCAAATGTATAAATCATGATATCTATATGTGTTTTGAAAAAGAAAAAAAAATTGTCTTTGCCATGTAGGTTACTACTTCATTAAAACAAAGGTTCCAAACCTGAGATACTCCATTTAAATGCTAAGCCATCCTTGTAGACAAGGAAACTCAAACTCCTATACTGGAATGTTCAGAAAGAGCCAAGTAATCTCTATATTTGGAAAGTGAAAAGAAGAAGAAAAATTTTTCTACAATAGAAGAGAAATTGTGTTTTCTATAATTGTAGTTCTTGTTACCTGAAAATTTTTCATTTTACTCATTTTCTTACCTGTTTGTAGAGAAGGAAAATCATAATTTTCAGAAGCAGTACTGATACCTGGCTCATTTTTAAGTGGATTAGAAGTTAATGGTTGTCTGTTTCTCTTTTTCTGATTGAACAATGGTACAGGCAAACAGCCTACATTGAATGTATCAATAAATTAGTACAAACAGATAAATAATCAGAATTTTTTAGAATAATTACTAATATATAAATAATAATGCATAATTTGAATATCTATTTCTATGCTAATGTACCTAGAGATATATTTCTATATCCTTAAATTTATTTTATATTCTTTCTAAAATCCTAAATAGCCTTATTTGCACCTTTTTTTTTTCCCCAGTACTAGGGCATTGAACAAGGGCTTCACACAAGCTTTGCAAGTGCTCTACCACTGAGCCACACCCACAGCCTATTTTTCACACTTTTTTCTTGAGACAGGGTCTTGCTAAATTGTATAGGCTGCCTTTGACCTTGAACTCCCACCTCCACCTCCAGAGTTGCTGGGATTATGGGCACCAGCCTGTCCAGCTTCATTTGTCTCTCTTGAAAATACTTCTTTGTTCTACCTGAACATTGCCTTAATTCTTGTTTGGAAGTAATTCCCACCTCTGCTCTCATTTCCTAACCTTTCCCAAATCCACCTTTTGTTTTTCTTATTTCCCCCCTGTGCTTGCCTATTAACATATCAATTGCAGAGGACCTGTAGAATACAACAAAGGTGAAGAACCACCAAACTTTGAATCATGCATTCCAAAAATTTAGCCACTCTTTGGACCACAGCAGTCAACCTTTAGGGCCATGTTTATCAAAATTTAGTTTGACTAAGATTTAATCTACCACTGAGTTCTGCCCCTAGCACCTTATTTTATTTTGAGACATGAGTGTCAGTAAATTGGGCAGGCTGCCTCTGGCCTTAAACCTGCTATCCTCCTTCCTCTACCTCCTGAGTGCTAGAGATTTCAGGCATGTACCACCTTGCCTGGTTTCACTCTTTATGACTGAATAAAACTCCATTCCATATGGAACTCCACTTGAGTTTTTTGTTTGTTTGTTTTGTTCACATTTTGGGAAAGTGTTGCTGTATAGCCCAGGATATAGAGGTTACTATGTAGAACCACCTGGCCTCAAACTCATGTTGATCCTCCTGCCTCAGCCTCCAAAGTCCTGGGATTATAGACATGCATCACCTCTCCTGGCCCCCTACCACATTATATCACATTTTCTTTATCCAGTAACTGTTGATAGACATCTAGACAGATTCATAACTTGGCTATTGTGCATAGTGACACAATAAACACTGATATTCAGATATCTGTCAGGGTTATGTTGACTTACATTCCTTCCCTAATATTCCTGGGAGTGGCATAGCTGGATCATATGGTAGTTCTATTTCTAGTGTTTTTAGGAACCTCCACACTGATATCCATAATGACTGCACTAATTTGTATTCCCCCACACCCTGGCCAGCATTCGTCATTGTTTATTGATGACAGCCATTCTGACTGAGATGAGATGCAATCTTAATGAAGTTTGGACGTCTAGCTAGCTACCCACTTCAATCTCCTCTTGCTACATGGGAGGCATGGCTCTCTCTTAACACCTGTTGCCTTCTGTGTACCACGGGCTCTGTCTAGTACCTCAGGGACAGGCAATGGTATCCCAGCCCTGTAAACATGCTGCCCTACTTCACACCCAGGATACCTTAGGGGGAAGGTGGGAGCACTCCATGAAGGTGTGGGCTTCTTGCAAGTCCTTCAACCACATCTGGAGAGACTCTGGCATCCACATGCTCCCTCCCCAAGGGTCGAAACCAGGGCTACCAGCCCCATCCTGTGCCAATGCCAGCTCAGTCCTTCTGCTCAGGTACCTGGACTCATGTTGTTCCTCCTTAATTTCTGGGGGCAGAGGCTGATCTGCGTCACTGGAGTGGGGAATGGAATAATTTCCTGAAGGTGGTTTGCATACTGGGAATGCAGGTGCAGCCACAGCTAGGACTGTGACACCTCACAGGATCTCCAGGGATATCTCTTAATGGAGTGCACTTGCACGGGCTACTCAATTCCAACAAGGCTCCTGGGAGACTTCAGCAACCATTGCTCCCCTCATAGGTGCCATCCATCTCTAAGCAGTGATTCTCCATCAAGGAGGTACCAAGTTGGTTTATCCTTCCAAAGCTTTTTTTTTTTTTCTTGCAGTACTGGTTGGTTGAACCTAGGGCCTTGAGCAAGCATTGCTGGTACCATACCAATGAGCCACACCCCAGTCCATTTTTCACTTTTTATTTTGAGACAGGATCTCACTAAGTTATGCAGGCTGCTTCTGGCCTCAAATTTGCGATCCACCATGCCCAGCTTAAATTTTTTACCATTTCAAGCAGAAGGCCTGTACCCAGTGTTTGTGGTAAATTTTATGAAATAATTTTTCTGGATCAGTAAAACTGATTGTCATTAATGTGGTATGTTGTTGTTGTTAGGTGCCGTGGAGTCGGTATCCAACTCATAGCGACCCTCATAGGGTTTTCAATGGCTGAGTGCTTCGGGATTGCCTTGGGAGTGGATTGCCAGGCCCTTCTCCCATTTTTGCAGTGCTGGGAATTGAACTCGGGGCCTCAAGAGACTGCATCGCAGCGCTCTACCCACTGAGCTAAATCCCAGCCCAATGTGGTATAGTATAGCGAATGCTTTTGTGTGAAATCATCTTGATTTCTGGGAATAAATATCACATGTATAAATCTTTCAGCATGCTACTTATTCCATTCTTAGTATTTTGTTAAAAATTTATGCATCAATATTTTTAATGGACAATTCTGTGTAGTTTCCTTTCTTTTAGGGTCATCTAGCCTTCCAATCAGGGTGACAATAGCCTCATGAAATGAATTAAAAACTGTTCTTTCTCTTCAGTTCTTTGAAAGTGTTTCTGAAGAATTGTGGTTAATTCTTCTTTAAACATATGGCAAATATTGCCAGTAAAGCCATTTGGCCTTGGCCGTTCAAAATTGGAGTTTTTTTATTGTAAGTTCTATTTTCTTACTAGTTATAATTCTGATCAATGGGCTGAGGTTTAGCTCAGTTTACTCACAGTGCTTGCTCTGTGTGCTCTGAGGCTTTAGGTTCAATCCCCAGCACAACAAAATGGAAGAAGGACCTGGCAGGCCCACTTCCAAAACAATACCTTAATAGTCACCCATTGCAAACCCTATGAATAGCAGAGAAGCACTGACATAATGCCAAGCATGGCACAGTGTCAAGAAGCATTTTGTCCAATAGTTGATAGGGTTATTATGAGTTGGACCCAACCCAATGACTCCTAACAACAAGACAACAAAATTTAATCTGGAATTATGCTTAATATACAGGTTCCAAGACCATAACCCCACTCTTATAAATTTAATTTCAATAGATTTGTTCTGGAACCCAAAATGCAATTTTAACTAGCACCCTAGATGTCTGTAATGATATTATTCTATGAATCATTTTGAGACTGCCTTAGAGAATGGCAATATCCAATCCACATGAGAATAAATAGTACCTCTACTTCCTCCAGATGGCAGACCTAGGATCTCAAGTCAGGCCAAAAGTCAGAATGAATAAACTTTACAACATATAAGGGAACTCAGAGGAAAAAGAGGTCTGAAAAGCTTGCCCACTGCTTCAAAGCAAGTCATTGGAAGATCCTAGATAGGATCGAAGCTTCCTAAATCTTAATTCACATCTCTTGTCACCATACCATCTAGCTGATCCATCATCACCGCACTGCAGAAGAACAGTTACTCTGAAAACTCTTGGATGACAGGCTATGAGAATGATGTGGGCTCTTGAATCATACTGGCTAGCTTCAAAGTATATCTGATACAACTTCAAAGTATAAATTTAGGCAATTTCCTTATCCTCTTTGTGCCCATATGACATATTACAGAGAGGCAGAATAACATAATGATTAAGAACATGACTCTAAAGCCTAGGTTCAAATCCTGGTCCTGGCACTCAAAAGATTACTTATTTAACCTTTGTGAGCCTTAGTTTCTCAACTAGAAAACAAGAATGCCAATAACCTGTCTTAGAAGGTTAGTGTAAGGATTAAATGGATCAGTATTTATGATTCAATAGAGTATATCTACCATAAATAATACTTATTATAATCTTCATTGTACATCCAAATCATGCCCTTGATTCTTTTTCTTTCTTTATTT
>VMDO01040478.1:0-11899 GCA_007922755.1 Pedetes capensis | reverse complement strand
GAGAAAAACAAAGGAAAGAGAAAAAATAAAAGGAAGAAAAAAGAAAGAGAAAATCCAAACCAAACCAAAACAAAACAAACAAAAAACTGCCTCACACACACTCACACACTCACAGTCTCTCATTTGACCTCTTACCTGGAGAGTCCTGGAAACCTCCGGTTTGGCTGCCTTCCCTCCTACCAGCAGCGACTGTCTGATAGGGCCCCACCACACTTAGCTCAGGTGAGAATCTTTGCCGGATGCCCCATAGTGTCTCCTTCTTGCCTGTTGCTGTCAGGGGAAGCCATATCTTTACTGGTGCCTCTGCCTATGGTCCAATTTTCATTATTCTCTGGTGTAAATTTTCCTAAGCAGTGATGACAGTTTTATTTTGAGATTTCTCAATTCCACCATAAGGAAAGGGATTTTCAGTATAAGCTCTCTTGCTGAAAGGTGGCAGGTCTGTGGGGAGGGATTTCTGTTCAGTGTCCCTCCAACGGGGATGATGGCAGAAAGTCTGTGCTGCTGTCTTGGGCTGGACCAGGTTATGGGGTGCACTCTGTGATCCCCCCATGGGGTGCACCTCTCGTGCTGCATTAGCAGGGAGGCAATGTGTCCCCTGCAGTCCTTCTGAGGCTTCTGCTTCCCCTATACAGCTCATGTACCAAGATCTTGGCTCAGAGAGTGCAGCCCAGATGGCAGCAGCTGATGATGGTGAGTTGAGTCTCTGATGCCATCCTCTTTGATGTGTCCAGACCCCCAGGCTCACTTGCTGATCCCGCACTACAGTGGGTCCGATGATATTGTGTCACTCCTAGTAGATATGAAGCCTGCACTCTCAAGTGGGACTTATGCCACACTGCACTCTTATCACAAACTGTGCAGCCAGGACCTCTGTGGTGGGGAGATGGCAGACTGTGCTGCCAGCATTGACCATACTTTCTGTCCCTGGAGTCTCACTCACCAGTTTCTCTCCACGGCAAATGCTGCCAGTGTCTTATCAGCAGGACGTTGGCAGGTTGCCAGGGCTGCCTCCATGGCAGATCTGAACTCTAAGCTCCTGTGTGGAATTTTCCCTGGAATGTATGCTCTCCATGCTCTGTGATTGGGGTGATGAGGGATCATCTGCAGCACTTTCTGTAGTGCTTCTCTACTGTGGACTCCCCCTCCAATTTCATTGTCCCACACATTTTCTCCACTGTCTGTGCAGTCCATGTCATGCTAGAGGAATTGTTGGTGGGCTTCTTGGTGGCTGAGTTCTGTGAAGGTAGTTTTCTCTTCCTGCTAGAACAAAGTTCCACATTTCTGATGGTGTGCTCTCTCTGACCTTTGACGCTGATTCCTTCTCCCTTCTTAAAATTTTTCTTCAGTTGATGGTACTTTCCTAATTCTGTATTTCTTTACCCCTTTTTAGTATACCCCTAAATTTTTACTATATCTGTTCAGTATGAGTTTAAAACCATTATTTAAGCTCTCCTGTTTCTCTGAGTCTCAAGGCAGTTGTTATCTGTCCACCATCTTTGACTTCATCCAACAGTGTCCTTTTCTGTTGCTGAGGGTTGTGTATGTCTCACACAGTCTTATCATCTATCCTGGATGAATGTAGAAGTGAGGAGTGATTTTAATTATGTTTCCTTCTAGCAAGTATGCTGTTTATAAGGGCAGTATCTATCAGGGAATCAGAGGCCACCAGACCAAAGCCTTTGTCCCACAAGAGGTTTCCAGTGCCATTCATATTACAGATGGCTGGGAAGCACATGACTAGGCTGGGAAGTAGGTGTCTTCAGATCCCTGTATTCCCTTCCTTCCTGCCTATTACCCTCTAACAAAATCTAACTTAAATAAAAAAGGAAGAGAAGAGAAACATCATCGTGCCTCACTGACTCCCTCTTTAAAGAAATGTTTCCCACCAATTCAACAATTTCTCCTTATCAACTTGTATGTCCTGTGCATATAATGAGATGAGTGGAGCAAGCCCTCTCATACTACCTCTTCTGCGAATCCTCCATAGAGTATCTGGAACCTAGTCTTTTTAGAATTTGACATCATTTGTGGACCTATGTCACAACCCCGAAGTAGGAAGGACATCATTCTAGTATTCAAAAGGATGAGGATTCCTCTAGGAATAAGAATAAGTAGCAGGTGAGAATGTTACTTTCCTTTTTTCTGAGACAGGATCTTGTTATGTATCATAGGCTAGCCTGGCACTCACTATGTAGTCCAGAATGGCATTCAACTCAAGTTGATCCTCCTGCCTCAGCCACTGTAGTGCTGAAATTATAGGCCTATGTTGCCACAAGCAGTGAGAATGTCAGTCTTTAATTGCTGAATATGTTTTCACTCAAGTGTTAGTATTAGTGATATACCTTGCATATCTGACAGAGTGGATAATTTTTTAACATCTCCTCTACCTGACAGAATTATTTTTAGTAACAATGGTGTAGTAATCATTAGTATTTCGATTCACTAATTAGGGGTTCTGTTTTGTTTTGTTTTGTTTTGCAGTATTTGAGGGTTGAACCCAGGGCCTTGCACATACTTTGCAAGTGCTCTCCCACTGATCTGAACCCTTGGCCCAGCTTTTACTTTTTATCTTGAGACAGGGTCTCACTAAGTTACAGGCTACCTCTGGCCTTGTACCTGTGATCCTCCTGCCTCCACTTTGTGAGTTGCTGGGATTACAGGCATAGGCCATCATGCCCAGCCACTAATTGGTTTTAAACAAAAAAGAATAAAATTCAATTATTCAAATTCATTAGAATATTTCATGTATGAACTTGAATTTGTATTTATAAGGTGGAAGTGGGTTGGGATTTAGCTCAGTTGGTAGAGTGTTGCGCTGCAGTCTCTGAGGCCCTGAGTTCAATTCCCAGCACCGCAAAAATGGGAGAAGGACCTGGCAATCCACTCCCAAGGCAATCCTGAAATAGCCATTGAAAACCCTATGAGGGTCACTGTGAGTCGGATACCGACTCGATGGCACCTAACAACAACAACTAACAAGGTGGAAGTATCACACTTTTGCAGCTTGTACCATTTTACTATTTTACTTATCTTCGGTGCTGGAGATAGACTATAGGGCCTCATGCATGGTAGGCAAAAACTGTATCACTGAACTACACTCTCAGCCCTGTTATACTGTTTTAAAGTTTAAACATGGATAAAAATTCTAAGTGTATGCATAGATGGCATAATTGAACTAACTCACGTTCTGGCTTTTTTTCCCCTTTATTATCACTCTTGTCTTTACATTGTTGTTAGTTGCTGTCAAATCAGGTCCAACTCATTGTGACCCTATATACAACAGAACAAAACACTACCTGACACTGTGCCATGCATATGACCTTTTTATGCTTGAGCCCATTGTTGCATTTGAGTTTTGCCACATCAGCAAATGGAGGTCCTAACAGCTTTACACCATTCTCACCATTAAAGTTGACTCTACTTTGAGGAGGCAACTCTTCCCCAGCCATCTTTTGAATACCTTCCAGCCTGGAGGGCTCATTTTCTGGCACTATATTTGACAGTGTTTCTCTGCTGTTCATAGGGCTTTCAATGGCTAATTGTTTTGGGAATCAGCTGCCAGGTTTCTTCCTAATCTGTCTTAGTCTGGAAGCTCAGCTGAAACCTGTTCATCATGGGTGGCCTTGCTGGTATCTGAAATACCAGTGGCATAGCTTTTAGCATCATAGCAACACATAAGCCCGCACAGCATGGCATGCTCACAGACACGTGGGGGTTTGTCTTTATAGTTACATTTATTTTTAACATACTACACATGTGCAACAATATGTAGGAACACAGGGATCGAATGCACAGACTGCTCTCCATGGAAGCTTAAATAATGCTCTACTATTACACACATATTCCCAGAATAACCATGAGCAGCTGAATACTTATGCCAGTGCCAAATGTCCACTACTTGAGAGCTCTCCAAATTAACTTGCTTATAGAATAAAAGGATTTATTAAAGAATAAGCACATAAGTGTAAATTTCTGACTGTTCATTAATAAGGAAATTAATAAAGTGTAATATCTCCATACAATGGCCTACTACACAGCAATACAAAGGAACAAACTATTAAGATGGGTTGAATGGATCTCAAGGACATTATGTTGAGTGAAACTGCCAATAACAAAATATTATATACTGGATTGTTCTACTTACATAATTATTGAAATGACAAAATTATAGAGATGGAAAACAGATTAGTAAATTATTGTCAAGTTTTCATAATGGGAAGTAGGTACAACCATAAAGGGGTAATACAAGAGATAGCTTTGTGATAACAGAACAGTTCTATATCCTGATTGTGGATCCTATATCAGATGGACCTACACACACACACACACACACACACACACGTACTTATAATGAAGAATGAATGACTGTAAAATATGGTGAAATTTGAGTAGGGCCTATAGTCTAGTTAATGGTATTATGCCAATGTCAGCTTTCTGGTATTGATATTGGACTATGATTGTGTAAGATGTTACCACTGAGGGAGGCTAGGCAAAAGGTAGGCAGGACTCTCTGTACTATTTTTGTGAATTTTTGTGATTATTTTAAAGAAAAGGTTAAGAATATGCTAATCTGATTCACATACATTATATATATATAATTTAAAACTCATCAAGGGGAGTGATATCAGCAACAAACCATTGTGCTCCATGTACACATTAAATAAACAATGAGAAACTGACTAAAATAACTTTATAGTTAGGTCACAAATAGGTATTAATGCACTGAACTAAAATCAAACCTTCATGTTTCCGCCAGCATCACTGTTTGGTGTATTTCTGTTTATGCTATTAACATATTCAACCTATAAATCTTCTTTTGTGGATTGCATTAGCAAATAGAACCATATCAACAAAATGAACAATGGCTTCCCATCTCATTCAATGTAAAGGCATATAAGGCTCTATACTATCTGTATCATTTTCTGCACATAAACACTGCGCGCGCACACACACACACACACACACACACACACACACACACACACACAATAAGCCTCTTTGACTTCAATTTCCTTCCTCTGTCACTTCTGCTCTTACTACATTGCCTGGTTTGCTGCTTCTTAAACGTGTCAGGCATAATTTTGCCTCAAGGCCTGGTACTGGTTATTGCCCCTGTCTAGAACACTCTTCTCCCGGAAATCTAGATAGATCACATCTTCAAGTTTTTGTCACCTTCTCAAAGAGGTCACCTTTTTAAAGTTACAACTCCCCTCCTCCATTCCACATACACATTTCCTAATCTCTTCCCAATTTAATCGCCAAAGCACATATCATCTAATAAACTGTTTATCTCCTCCCATGACAAAGGGGGAGCAGTAAATTTTGTGTGCTTGTTTACTGCTGTAGTCCTAGCCTAGAAAATTGCACCTGGCAAAAATAAGGCGCTCATTAAAGGTCTGTTGAATTCATGGATAGGAAATGAAAAGGAAAAAAATAAAAGGAGAGAAGGAAAGGAAAAAGAAAACTTCAAAACATATTTGAATTTCAAGAAGATACAGCCAAATACTGGCCAACACACCAGGTTTCTTCTTGCTGGCAATATTCTATCTTCCTTTGTTGGAGTAGGTAAAAGATAAATACTGCATTTGCTAGAGCATTTGACATTTTTCAAAATGCCTTTATATACAGTACACTTGATCAAATTGTTGGACTACATTTCTGGTGAAGAGGTCTACTGGTAGAATGTATCATTATGGTTTGCATTTTATTTTTCATTTAAGTTAAATTTCTATAGAAAATAGCCCATTTACTTAAGTCGGGGTTCCTCACTGTTCTCCATTTAGTTCTGCCTCTTATGTCTTTATTCATGCTTTTCTCCTCATCAGAAGTGCTTTCCCTACTTATCTATCTAAATGACATTAGTTCTTCAAGGCTCAGTGTTGGTGATATGGCAGGGGCTCAATACACTACCATGTATGAATGAATTCTACTGTATCCTCCCATTACAAGTTTCACCTGCTTAACCCTGCCTCTTGTAATGGGAAGAGGACTTCTAACCACAGTCTTCCCTGGAAAGAAAGTGTTTTGTCAGCTTTGTTTTCCCAAAGCCCAATATTATTATGAACCATTCCTGGCACATCGTGAGTGCTCAATTAATATTTAATACTTGAATAATTGAATGATTCTAGGTCTCTCTGTAGACAGGATTGAGATTCATTTTGCCTTGAACCATTAAAGAATGAGTTTACATCAGAGATTACACAGTGAATTAGACAGCCAGCACCATTTCATGACAGAATATGTTCCCATAGTCCCACATACTATCAACATGCAGCCTCCTATTTGTCTCCAGGACTACGCCACAGTATGCACATAACACTGTGCAATGAGCTTGCTTTGTGAAGATATCCTTTGTGTTTTAACCATAGCAATACTGTCTACTTCATACTTAGAGTGTCTAGAGGATTATGGCTCTGAATGTTAACACACTATATGATGACTTGATAGCTCATCTTACATGCAGAGAAACTTAGTACATTTAGAGAGGGTTTTTTAAAATTTTTGTTGTTTTGGTTTTGAGACAAGATTTTGTTATGTAGCCCAGGCTGGCCTCAAACTTGCCCTTTTCCTGCCTCAGCCTCCTGAGTGCTGAGGTTACAGGCATGTGCCACCACACCTAGCCATTTGGAGGCTTTGTTTTGTTTTGCTTTGTTTTACTGTAGTACTTGGGTGTTGACCCAGGGCCTTGTGCATGCTCTAGCACTGAGATGCATGCCCAGCCCCCTTTTTGTTCTTTATTTTGAGACAGGGTCTCATTAAGTTGTGCAGGCTATCTCTGGCCTCAAACTTGCGATCCTCCTGCCCCAGTCTCTCATGTCACTAGGTTTACAGGAGTGAACCACAGTGCCTGGCTTGAAGTTTTTAAATCATCATAATCAGAACACTTCTTCTGTTTCTTCTGTGAAGCAAAACATCTATTTGCAGAATAAACTAGAATAAGCATTCTAGAGTCCCCAAATTGACATATAAAGCCAACTTCTAGCTCTGAAATCTGGGGATAAAGGAGTCAAGGATTGTTCTCACAGCTTCTATTTTTGTCTGAAATCTAGACATTGGCAACAGAATTCATGTCACCATTTTGCACAGAGTCATTTTGTTGAGGTGCTGAAAGTACAGAGGATACAAGTATGGTGCATCCTGTACATTTTATCTCTCACAGGTTCCAGCTATAACATGTGTTCAAGGTCTCCATGTCAGAAGGCATATTTCTCTCCAGGGTTTACGTTTATTTTTCATGTGAATATTTGAATGCTGACAGAATGCACCCGCATGCCACTAATCTGATCAAGCTTAGAAGAACTCTTCCTTCACTATTAATTGGAAAGATAAAGCATGCTCAATTACCAAATAAGGAAAGTTTTTCAAACACACATGCACACACATATGCATATTCTGACAAAAATGTTATAAACGATTTGAAATAAAACCCACATCCCACTCTAGATCTGTTCATAATTATGTCATTATGTAAATACTGTGAGAAATTTTGTGTTAAAATGGCTCAAATTTCAATTGCATCTCAATTCATTTCTTTATCAACCCATTTCATGTAAATTTTTCATAACAGTTGTCATCATTTTCTTTAGGAATAATGTAGAGGACTTGGAAGTAGCCTAAAACTCAGATCAAGAATAAAACTACAGCCTGGCACTATGACACATGCTTTTAATCCCAGCAGTTCAGGAGGCTGAGGCAGGAGGATCAGGAGTTTGACGCCAGAGGTAGCCTATAAAACTTAGCAAGGCCCTGTCTAAAAAAATAAGACAAAAAAGAGGCAGGAGGTGCAGCTCAGTGGTAGAGCACTTGCCCAGCATGTGCAAAGCCCTTGGTTCACCCCACCTCAGTACTTTAAAAAGATAAATAAAACTACCATGTTTCAGATTTATTTTTTGTCTGTTGTACTGGGAGGTTGAACCTAGGGCCTTGCACATGCCAGGCAAGCACTCTATCACTGAGCCACACCCCAAAGCCCCCCCCCCCCTTTATTTTTTGTTTTGAGACAGGGTCTTGCTAAATTGTACAGGATGCCTCTGGCCTTGAATTTGCAATCTTCCTGCTTCCACCTCCTAAATCACTGAGATTACAGACATGCACCACGGCACCTGGCTCATGTTTCAGATTAATTTTTAAAATAGTATTGAATATGTCCAATATAAAGCAAGTCAACACTTTATTCTATACTGATAATATCATCGAAAAAAATGAAATAGAATTTGGTTCATTGCCAGATCTGTCTCTAATTTTACTTGGAATAATTTATGTGTTGTAATCTCAGTATTATATAGAATCTATATTCTTCCAGGCAAATTTTTCATTTTTTTCTTACCTCTATATTACTGTCTTTAAAACATTGAGTATATTTACAATTCTTTGTATCTGTGATTCTGGAAATGATGACTCACATGCCAGTAATCCCAGCAATGTAGGAAGCTGAGGCAGTAGGATTGCCAGTTTGGGGTCAGAGGTAGCTTGTGCGATTTAGCAAGACCTTGTCTCAAAATAAAAAGTAAACAACAGGCTGGAGGTGCTTAGCATGTGCGAGGCCCTTGGTTCAACCCCCTAGTACTGAAAAACACACAGACAGAAAAACAAAGATTTTCAGCTGGGTATCATGGCACATACCTATAATTCCAGCTCCTCAGGAGGTTGAGGCAAGGTGTTTGCAAGTTGAAGGCCAGAGGCAGCCTGTGCAATTAAGCAAGATGTTGTCTCCAAATAAAAAGTAAAAAAGGAGGGTGGGGATGTAGCTTAGTAATGGAGCACTTTCCCAGCATGCATTAGGCCCTGGGTTGAATCCCCAAGTAATGCAAAAAAAAAAAAAAAAAAGATTTTCACTGACAAAGACATTCTAGCCCACAGCTGGGATTCCACAACAAATAAAAAGTACAAGTGGGTAGCTTAGAGATGATGATTTTTCCATTATCAAGAAATAATAAAGGAATGATATCAGTGAAAATTTTGGGGTAAAGAAATCTGAAATTTTGCTTCTTCATAAAAACATGAGAAAACTAATAAAAATTGTTAAAAATCAACTTCTTCAGTACTTTTGAAACTAAGCAAAGGTTTATAGCAACGTGTAGAGTGTTTAGAGGAAAAAAACAGCAGATCTCAATAAGCTGAGCAAGCTTTGTGGCATTGAAATTTACACTAGTCCCATCTTCAGCTCCTTACCTCCATATAACCATGACAAATAACAACCTTCTTTCTTAATACTGGAGAAGGCAGAGCAGGGCTGGCAATCTTCCAAAGCTTCCCTCTGAAAGAGAAGTCATTATTAAGTGGTTCCCTAGGAGAGGAGATACCAGTTTAAAGGCTTGTCTTTACTGGATCTCACTGAAGCTCTTCAAATGCTAAACATTTTTCCCAGATGTTATAGGGGCATTTCTCAAATATTTTAACATCACAGATGCTTGAAAGTAATGTGTAACAGTTAAGGTAAACAATAGACTAACCAGAGGGCTTAAAAGGTAAAGCTAAGGAATGAGATGTTCATAAGAGCTTTAAAATGTTCCAAAATATTGTTGGGAATTTAAATCACAGGCTTTTTAAATGCTCAGGAAAGATGTAAGAAAGCTGTAATCTCTGACCTCTAACTGAACATAAGGTGATGCACAAGCAGGAAGTGAAGGCTAAGGCAGAGTTGTAAACTGCTTGGTGAGGTGTTGCAGAAATGCCCTCAATACACATATACAGACCCCGAGGCAAAGATTGGGAGACTAACTGATTCTGGGTATTTAAGGAAAATGCTGTTCAATGATTAGCTGACCACTAAGCTAAGCAACCCTGTAGCTATAGCATTGTGGCATCTGATCCTGTCAGATCTTGGAAGGTAAGCAGGGTTGGGCCTGGTTAGTACTTGGAGACCATGAGTGGGACACAACTTGATGCACCTAACCACAACAACAAGCTAAGCAAATAGAGACTTCACTGGTTACACAAGACAAAGATACAGAGTTTACAAAATTAGTTCATGAAAGTTGCTAAACAACTACTTAAAGCACTAACAATAACAAACCCTGTGAGAGTAGGAGACTGATTTCCAGTGTTGACACATTGTACTATTTGAAATGCCCACTTTTAGCAACAAAAATGGAGACATGCAAAGAAACACAAAAGTATGATCATATACAGAAAAGTAAGCCATTGATAGAAATTGTCATTGAGGAAATCCAGAAAACAGACTTATTAGAAAGACTTTAAAGCATGTGTCTTAAATATCTTTAAAAAGTTAAAGGAAACCATACCCAAAGAACTAAAAGTATAAGAAAGACGACTTAGCAATGTTGTTGTTATTAGGTACCGTCGAGTCTGGTCCAACTCATGATGACCCTATGTACAACAGAATGAAGCACTTCCCAACACTGTGCTATGCACATGATTTTGTTCTATGTTTAAACCCATTGTTGCAGCCTCTGTGTCAATGCATCTAGTGGAAGGTCTTCTTTTTATTCATTGATCTGCCACTCTCCCAATCATGATGTCCTTCACCAGGGATTGGTTCCTCCTGACTTGTCCAAAATACATAAGAGTAAGTAAATAGAGAATATAAATAAAGAGATATAAAAATAAAAAGGAACCAAATAGAAACTCTGGAGTTTAATAAGCAGTATAATAAATAAAAATAAATCATGGGCGGTGACAAGAGTTGAATTGAGCAGACAATAGAAAGAACCAGAAAACATGAAGAAAAATCAGTGGTGATTATCCAATCTGAAGAATGAGAAAACAAAGAGTGAAGAAAGATGAGCAGAGTCTAAGAGATCTGCTCTGTGATGTGGGACATCATCAAGTAAACCAATATATCCATAATGGGAAATCCAGGAGAGGAGAAAGAAAAACAAGTAGAAAAAATATTTTTTGCAAGTGACAAGAGATTTTAATGAAGTAACAGACTGTAAAATAAATATACCAAAATTAAGATCCTCCTTTAAAAGAGAAATAGTATGATATTCACAGATATAATAAAATAAAAGGTCTCATTCACAAAAGAAAAAAGTAAATAAAAGAAAATCCCTAAGCATCAAGTTAATAAGATGCATCCAAAACCATATTAGAAAAATACTTTACTGAATAATATGAAAGCTGAGTATAGTGATGCAGGCCTGTAATCTCAGCATCTTGTGATTTGGAAGCAGGAGGATCACAAGTTTGAGGCCAAGAGGCAGTGTACAAGTTAGCAAGACTATGACTCAGAAAAATAGGCTAGGAGTGGAACCCAGGGATAGAGCACTTGCAAAGTATGTTTGAGGCGCTGGGTTCAATCCCCCACTACAACATAAATAAATAAATAACCTAAGCTTTCCAAATTGTATTGAAAACATTAATCTTCATATACAAGAAAATGAACTCCAAGTAAGATAAACTCAAAGAAACACACACCTACAAACATCAAAATCTGACTGTTGAAAGCCAGAGGGAAAAAAAAGATAATTTTAAAAGGATCAAGAGAGGAACAACTCATTATATACAAGTGATCTTTTATAAAGTTATCTCAGAAGAAATCATGGAAGCTAGAAAATATATGATACAGTTGAAATGCTAAAAGAAAAATAATTAGGAAGCAAGAAATTATTTCTGGGAAAATTATCATTTAAAAATGTAGGAATAATTAAAGGATCTTCAGATTAATATAAACTGAGTTTGCCACAAGCAGACTTACACTAAAGAAATGCTAAAAAGAGTTCTCCAGGATGAAAAGAAAGGTTGCTAGACAATACCTAGAATTTAGTTAAAGAAATAAAAGACAGTATAAATGTATTTTTGTCGTAAACTCTTTTCCCCCTATATGACTAAAAAGACAACTTATAATTCAATAAATATAAATCTAAGTTGGTGGACACGCAATATGTAAAGATGTAATTTGTGACAATAAAACATAAAAGGGAGGAATGGTTGT
>VMDO01040477.1:0-11923 GCA_007922755.1 Pedetes capensis | reverse complement strand
GTCTCTGAGATCCTGGGTTCAATTCCCAGCACTGCAAAAATGGGAGAAAGATGTGGCAATCCACTCCTGGGGCAATCCTGAAATAATCAGCCATTGAAAACCCTATGAGGGTTGCTATGAGTCAGACATGACTCAATGACACCTAACAGCAACAACCACAATATACATACATATAAAGGATTTTAGCTCAGCTGGAAGATGGAAAGGAGGCTTAGGGGGACTCCGTGTTCTCTGAGGCCTTGGGTTCGATCCCCAGCACCACAGAAATGGGAGAAGGAATTGGCTATCAACTCCCCAAACAATCCCCAAAATAATCAGCCATTGAAAACCCTATGAGGATCACTATGAGTCAGACCCAACTAGATGGCACCTAACAACAGCATGTGTGTGTGTGTGTGTGTGTGTATTATATATATCATACATGTGATATATGATATATCATATGTATGATATATGATATATCATATATTATATATGATTTAATTAAAGAAGCAAATAATTTTGACAACATCATCTTGTTTTTAATTTAATAAACAAACACAAGTTATAAATATGAGATGAAAAATGAGTTAACAGGTAGAGAAGTAATGTAAGAAGATTCACAGTGACACAGCATAGTTTCTAGTATTAATTCTAATAATACTGAAAGGCTGAATTGACACAGAAAATAAAATATGGTAGACAAACTTGAAAAAGTATCAAAGAAGGCCAAAGAAGAGGTAAGAGATAAAAATATGATTAAAGAGAAGACAATGTATACAATAAAAAGACAATAGAATGTTAATTCATGGAAATATGATTAACCTAAAGGGACAAATGCCTACAGCCATGGCACTGTGGCATTGGATCCCATCAGTCACTTATCTGTAAAACTACCCAGAGTCATAGACATAGGAGGAATTAGGAATTACTCCGTCATGACCTTCATCCCTTAAGGTGTTGTGGGGAGGGGATAACTCAAAGATTTACTCAGAACAAATGAGAAATAAATCAAAATAAATAAGAATGAGTACCTTGCATATCAAAGGCATAAAAAGGCCAGCAGTAATCTGTCCCTTCCATACGTAAAATTAGTGACAATATAGCTACAAAACAGAATGCAGATGTGATAAATGTTTCAATCCCACCATGCCTGGGCTACTTTGGAAATATTTCAACCTTCAGGAAAAAATAAAAGGGTTACAAGTATAGGGAGTAATTTCTCTTTAGCACTTGTTTCTTATCAACAAACCCACAACAGATGGCTGGGGGCCACCTTTTGGGTCTGTTGCAGAAATTCTCATTCATTGCTGGTGATGATACAAAGGGGTGCAATTCCTCTTCAGGGAAAGTTGGCAATATCTAACCTAACTACATGTCCATTTACACGTTAAGCTAGCATTCTCACTTCTAGAAACTTATCTGGGAGATAGACCTCCAATACAAAGTCCAAAGTTATTCAATGCCACATCATTTGTAATTGTAAAATATAAATGACCTGTGGCAGAACTATGGTATATCCATCCATGGAGTATGATGTAAATGTAAACGAAAAAACTGAGGGAGATGTCTTTGAATTGATATGGAACGATTTTCAGGACATACAACTAAGTAAAACAAAACAAAGTATAAAACTGAGTGTGGTGGCACATACCTATAGTCCAAGTGACTCAGGAGGTGGAGGCAGGAGGATAAAAAGTTTGAGGCTTGAGGTAGCCTGCATAACTTAGCAAGACCCTATCTCAAAATAAAAAATAAAAAGGAGCTGGAGGTGCAGCTCAGTGGTAGAGCACCACTTGCCTAGCATGCAGAAGGCCCTGGTTCATCTTCTAGCACTGAAAAAAAAAATGCAAAATGCACAGCTATACATAGCACATAACATGCTACCTTTTTGGTAAAAAAGAAGGTAAGATAAGGGAAAGTTAATGAACAAATATAAATGTGCATCTGCTTATTTTTGTAAAATAAACGTTGGAAAGATAATTCAGAAACTAGTGAAATTAGCTACCTACAGGGGTGAAAGAGAGAGTAATGACAGGGAAGGAATCAGAGAACGAGGGACACATTCAGAGGATACACATCTTTTTGCATGGTTTGACCCTTGGAATCAAATCAGTAATTCTACATATTCAAGTGCTCTACCATTGAGCTGTATCTCCAGCCAATTCTCTACTTCTAAGATCTACTTTAACTTCCACATATAAGTGAGAACATGTGGCATTTGTCTTTCTGTGCTTGACTTATAATATCCTCTAGTTCCATCCAAGTTACTGCAAATGACAGAATTTCATTCTTTTTTATATGGCTGTCACTGTTGACCACTATTTACTGGCTGTCTCCTTAGAGCCAGGTCAAAGGCATGCCCTGTAAAAGCTTAACTTCCTCCACCTCTGCCATCCTCAAAGCTTCTCCAGTCCTACGTTAGGGGGGTAGTGGCTGAAGGGCAGCTATCATGATGGGAAAGAAGAAAGCACCAAGTTTTGCGATGATGCCTATAGCAACACGGGGCTGCACTATAGGTCTCTTCAGCGCTAGAGCGAGGAGGCTCCTGCTCAGAGCTCTGCAGTCCATTTGATCTCTTCGGAGGTGCTTTGCCAGCTTACCAGCTGTGGAGCTGTGCCGTTGGAAAGGATGTCTAGCAGGTCGGAAGACGACAGAAAGTAAAACCGAGGGAAGGCAAGTCTCTTGGTGTCCAGGTACTCTGCCAGGGCCTTCTCACAGAGGCACAATCTGAGGGCAGAGAACATAGGATCTCCTGATTAAATATGCCCGGACCCATAGGTGCACACACATTACCGACATGCAAATGCACTTGACCCTCAGTATTTGAGGGTTTCACATCTGAGGGTCCAACCAACTGTGGATAGAAAACATAAGGGAAGAACACTGCATTTGTACTGAACATAGACTTTTTCTTGTCATTGTTCCTCAGCAATGCAGTACAACTATTCACCTGCATTTGCACTGTATTAGGTATTCTCAGTAACCTAGAGATGATCTGCAGTATATGGGAGGATACGTGTAGGTGATACGCAAATACTATGCCATTTTATCTAAGAGACTTGAGCATCTGCAGATTTTGTTGTTGTTAGGTGCCGTCGAGTCTAACTCATAGCAACCCTCATAGACTTTTCAATGGCTGACTGTTATGGGATTGCCTTTGGGAGTGGGTTGCCATGTCCTTCTCCCATTTTGCGGTGCTGGGAATTGAACTCCAGACCTCAGAGACTGCAAAGCAGTCCTCTACCAACTGAGCTAAATCCCAGCCTCAGCTAAATCCCAGCCTCCTGCAGATTTTAGTCCATCTGAAAGGTGTCCTTGAAGCAAATATCAGTGGGCACTAAGGGATGACCCTATATGCAGTATTTAGGATATAGACAGAAGTCAGCACAAATATCCCTCAGGGGATATTTACAAACATGCACAGTGACATGTACATCAGTTTCAACACTGCCAATGATACCCCATATACCCAAATAGATGGGCCAAGAAAGTGTCATGCATACACACTCAGTCACTGAGGAAGGCAGGTAAAGATGTCAGAGGCAGAAAGGGAGGAAGGAAATAATGCATCCTTCACAGCGACAGGGGCAGCAAGCAGACTCACCTGCCCTGAATATCCTCCAGCTTTTCATAAAGACCTGGTTTGTTGGTGGCTTCCACTACATTTGGAGTTTTCTGAGCATCATAAACTAGCTCTTTAAAGTCAGTGTCGATGCCTTTGAATCTCTCAGAATCCTACAAATAAAAAGGGTGGGAAAAAAATCAACACCCATTCTCCTTAGTTCCTAGAAACTTCCCTCATTGGCCAGTTGAAAGCAGAAAGCTGTTCATGGGTTGTCCAATTCAGAGATTAGATTCCAAGGAGAGAAGGCTGTTAGCTCCACACAGCCATTCTCAGACCCTTTGTTCTTAGAACCCCCTTATTTTTAAAAAACTTATTGAGGTGCCAAAAGAGCTTTTGTTTCTATTGGTACTATTGTATCTTTGAATATTTTCTGTATTAGAGGCTAAAGTGTTTTTAAAGAAAAATTTTTAAAACTTCATTTAAAAAGTAATGATAGTAAGCCAATTTTGTTAGACTAAATAACATGATTTTATCTAAAATAATTATGTTTTCCAAAATAAAAAAATAACAGAAGGCTAGGTATGGTAGTGCATCCGTTTAATCCTTGCCCTCAGGAGAATGAGGCAGGAGGATGACAAGTTAGAGATCAGGCTGGGTTACATAGTGAGATCTTGTCTCAAAAAACAAAGAGCTGGGGGTGCAGCTCAGTGACAGAGCGCTTGCCTACCATGTGTGAGGCCCTGGGTTCCATTCATTGCTCCTCCTTGAAATAGAAAGAAAAAGTGGTTACCTTTCACTTTTCTCTTTTCCTTCAATTGGCTTTACTGCCTGACTTAATAGAAGTCAGTGCCATTCTCATATCTACTTCTGCATTCAATTTATTGTGATATCGCAAGTCATGCAGCCTCTGGGGAACTCCATTGTACGTTCACGGAAAAATGAGAGTAAAAATGCCAAAGAGCATTTGAGGATGCTCACTAAGATGGTTTTGACTTTGAGTTACTCCTGGAAAAGTCTCAGCCTCACTCCCACCAGCCCAGGTTAAACACATGATTCCTAAGTCAAGTACACATTGGATCCGATGTGTTTTCTAGACCCATGAAAGTATTTCTATAACCAGAGTAAGTTTGTCCTCAGCTAATATATTACATAATGATGTCAAAATTAATTATCCAACATCTGGCACCTGGTAAGAGCATGTGCTATTATTATTACAGAACCATAATCATAATGATATGTGCTATGTACATTGGTTTAATGAACTCTCTGAAGTAGGTAGTAGTATTTGTCTTAATTTATGCATGAGAAAACCAAGGCACAGAGAGGTTAACTAACTTGGCTAAGGTCCCACAGTTGCAGGGGGGAGAGGTAGGACTGAAGATCAGGTCTATTGTCCTGGCTTTTTGTAATCCATGCCTGTTTCCAAGAAGAGCTGGAAATAACAAGCCTGGGTAAAGGCAAATGATGATTTCTCCATGAGGTGTTTTGCTCTGATTAAAAATGAAACTTTATCAAGGTTATAGGAGTATTGAAAATATCCGGAATAAATGTTCAAGTGAAAAGAGCTGAACAGAAAATTATAATTACACTGAGAGCGATTATATAAAAATATGTACATATGTGAACAAAAGTTAGGAAATATTTATAATGAATGAAAATAGTTACTAGCGAGGGCATAAGATTATGACTGATTTTACAGTGTTTTGAAATCATTTCTGTTGTATTGTTAATACAAAGTAAATTAAGTGTTTTTATATGCTTTGTACATATACCTGTGGCACTGTTTAGATACTAAGTTATTTAATACTTTTAATAAAAATTTCTCTTCTTACAGTCTCTACCAAAGTCTAAACTTAAGTCCTTGCCTGCTTCTAATTAAGCCTCTTTTCTTTAGGCATTTGAGAGAGAGAAAATCTGGCTTATTCAATTTGGCTTAATTACAACTGCTATAACAGGATTGTTCTCTGTTATTTTTCATTGCAAATGTCAACCTTTAATCTGCATTATTACACTAAGCATGTTTTTGTGGGATGAGCTGGAAAACTGTAGTGTTTCAATGGAATGTGCCTTAATTTCCAAACAGGGTCTGGGCAACCAGTGACATTTCAGAATCAAACTAATTTATAAGCAAAGAACTTGCTGTACTGGAGGGACACAGAAGAAGCCCCAAAAAAAATTAAAAATAATTGGACCCCATTGATAGGGGTTAGTTAATGGTACATTCATTAGGACTAATGAGAAGGGGCAAACACAGAAAAGGTGATAACGAGGGCACATATTTTAGGGAAATGCGTTATTTGGTATTTAGATGAGAACTGGCATTCGGTACTTTGGCACAGGCCAGAGGTTTGCAGAATGGCTCGCTACTGAGAAGAAAACTGAATTTGCCTGAAAACAAGACTCACTTTCACTTGGTATCTGCATTTTAATGATCTATGGAGCAGCCTATGAGGAGCTCATCCCAAGCTGCAATAGCTCGTATTTCCCATCTCCTTTCTCATGAGCACTTAAAACAACAAAAAAAGACAGAACTACTTCTTTCTTTTTCCTACTCATCTAAGTCTGGGATTTAGCTCAGTTGGTAGAGTGCTGCGCTGCAGTCTCTGAGGTCCTGAGTTCAATTCCCAGCAATGCAAAAATGGGAGAAGGACATGGCAATCCACTCCCAAGGCAATCCCAAAACAGTCAGCCATTGAAAACCCTATGAGGCTCACTATGAGTCAGATACTGACCCGAGGGCACCTAACAACAACTCATCTAAAGACAAACAGATTTGTGCGCATTTCTCCTCTCTTTTCCTCTGCCCAGCTTTTGGTGGTGAGCCAGGGAAGTATTTGTGGGAGGTGCTCCAAAGTGAAGCCAAAGCAGAGACACAGAAGAAGAAGGAATCCCGACAGTGGAGGAGCTGGGGGATCCTCCCTCGACCCAGGGCAGAAAACAGCACAGAATTCCCTTAGCAGGCACCTGGGGTAGCTGCGCCCGGATATCTTCCGATCCGATGAATATACTTTCCAGGTGAGACCACGTGCGCTGCACCTCAAACCAGACGGAGATGACCATGTCTGCCGTGGACAGCTTCTTCTGCCAGCCCGACACCTCCTCCAGGAAGAAAGTGACATACTTGGACGTCATCAGGTTCTGCAGCTGGACTTGATTGTCCTCCAGCACCTCAATGAGGTCCTCGTCAGAGCGCAGCAGGGGGATGCCGGTCCGTGGGTGGGGCTCATACTGGAACTCCATGGTGGCCCAGGTGCTCTGCAGCTCCGTTAGGGTCTTCTCCATCCCCATCTCTTTCACGGCTTTGTCCACAATACCCCGGACCTCATCCTCAAAGCAGTGCAGCTGGAGCTGGAGCAGCTGGGCCAGGGTGGTGTCCTGCGTCATGGCGAAGCTCACGCCCGTGGCCTGCAGCAGCTGCCTCCAGTGGCGCTCCCGGATGGCGGGGTTCTGCAGCTCGGCCACCGCCCACAGGGCGGTCAGGGTGTTCAGCACGGTGCTTTCCAGGCCTGTGAATGCACCCCAGGCCCTGACGTCTTTGGCAAGGTTCCGGATGTGCCGGGCAAACCGTTTGCACTCCAAGTCCATGGCCTCCACGTCAATATCCTTCCACGTGGTGGTCTCCCAGGCGTGGATGCTGGAGGTCACCATGCTGATGGTGTCCCAGAGCTCCTTCAGCTGGCACGCCTCCTTCCTGCACTGCCGCAGCTGCTTGTAGTCAGGAACGTTGACCTCAAACAGGCTGGCGGACTCAGAAAGGGCGGCCAATGTGGACTCCATCTGCTGGATCTCCACGTGCCTGGCATCCAGCATTTGATGAGGGGCAGTGCTGTCAAACCTGCAAGACATGATGTGTTCCCTTGGTAAGTACAGCACACAGGGCTCAATTCCTAGAATCGCTAAGGAAGTGCCAGCTGACATCCGTAAAGCTTTAATATTCCAGGGAAGCCTCTAATCCTGGGAAGAAAAGACATTCGGAAACGGTCAGGGTGGGGTGGGCCCTGGAAGAAAAGATGCTCAATAGGAGCATTGTGCTTGGATTTTAATTTTTATTCAAATCTTGGAAGGGAGCAAAAATATTCCTCATACCTTCCACTTCCCCAGACTTTCCCAGGCAGGTATAGAGAAGGACACCTCCTTATCCAAGCCCCCATTAGACTCTGCCCTTCATGTAGGTGTTGGCTTCTGGAAGACCACGTGACAGAGAATAGCACCGCCATATTCCTGCAGAGGCTGGAAAGCCATGGAAACTCGTGGCGGGCAGTCTTTAAGTGAGAGAACTGGCACTAAGAGGTCCAAGCCTGACCTACACTGCATTGCTCCTTCGAGGACCTTGGCTCTTGACCTTGGCTGCACATTTGGACTTTCTAGAAGCTTTATAGGATTCCTATGCCGAGATGTCTCCCCAGACCACATAAATCAGAATCACAGGGGGTTAGATCCAAGAAATAGCATTTTTTCATACTCCCCTGGTGATTCTGACATGCCAGGGTGATGTCCACAGGGAAGCTCATGCTGGTGGCCTGCATCTGTGTTGGGCAACAGTGCCCCAACTTGGAGAACCCCATTAGTGGCCAATGGAGACCAAGTGGTAAGCCTGTACCAAGACCCTAGGTAAGTGGCAGTGGTTTTCCTCCTCTGGGTGCCTAAGCCAGGACCTTGTCTCCCTGTGTCCCTCCTCCCAGCTGGCCTTGATCTCCCCAGCTACTAATGTTCACCCTTCTCTGGTCTGTTTCCACCGCATCCCAGGGCTACCTCTAATTCTGCACTTGACTCTGCCAAGCACTGTTCTAGCTTCACAGTTTTAGTTCCATTTCTCATTCCTTTCCCTCCAGGCCCAAAGGCACTCATTAATTTGGACATGGCTCCTGGCAGTCCCGTGTTAACACTTATGCTACAACCCCATGAGGCATGTATGCCCAGGCTTCTGCCAGCATAAGAGCTCCTACAAAGTGATCCACACAGCCAAATAACCGTTCTTTGGGCAGGGCACTTACAACCCATGTTTCAAAGGCCCTCTCATTTTCCTTCTTCATTTCCCATTAACCTGTCCCCAAGCTCAGTTTTTCTTTCTTCTGTGTGCGTGGAGGGCTAGTTATTGGGAACACCATGACTTAGGGGTAGTAGTATGTTCTTCTAAAATCTGATCAGCGAATCACAGGGCTCATGCTCAAGGGGAAAGCTGAGAAGTGAGTGGCTGGAGAATTGACCGTTTCCTTCTATCCATTGTGTGTGTGTGTGCATGTGCGTGTGCGTGTGCATGTGTGTGTTTCTATCTCTGTACACGTATCTGTGTGAGTGTTTCTTGGTGGATATGGAAGGCAAGGAAGAAAGAAGAGAATGATGCACAGACTTCTCTTCTTGAACTGCCCCTTCCTTCACTTGCCTTTAGAAATATTTGATTTGATGGATGGAAAGTAATCCTAATTAAAGTCATTCACCTGAACTGCTTACCACTTATGCCTAATGACCAGGCAACACAATAACAGTTATGCATACCATTAAATTAGTGTCAGATTAACTTTGATGCTTGTCATGTTTGGTTCCTGCTCGTTCCATCTAAATTGTTTTTGGCTCATGGAATACGGTCGTAGAGCTACATGTTAAAAGAGTGACACTGGACACTGCTTGCTTGTCAGCACTATCCCTCAGCCTCCAGGTATTCCAGAACACGATGTGAAGATGGGGTGTTTAGAGCTGCAAAGTGCATTCTCTAAGTAGGGATGAGAAGTAAAGATGTCACATTGAGGATGAAGATGCGCCTGACTCATGCCATGGTATTTTCAGTCACATCATATGGCTGTGAAAGCTAGACTTTGAATAAGGGAGACAGGAGAGAATTGATGCTTTTGAATTATGGTGCTGGAGACAAATATTAAATGGACCGCCAAAAGAACCAACAGCTCTGTCCCAGAAGAACTGCAGCCGTAGTGCTCCTTGGAAGCAAGGAAGCCTAGACAGCATCTTATGTATTTTGGACATGTTGTCAGGAGGAACCAATCCCTGGAGAAGGACATCATGTTTGGGATAGTGCCAGTTCGATAAAAAAAGGAAGACCCTCCGCTAGACAGATTGACACAGTGTGTACAGCAATGGGCTTAAACATAATGAAGATCGTGTGCAGGGCACAGAATCGGGGAGTGTTTCATTCTGCTGTACATAGGGTTGCTACGAGTTGCACCTGACTCAACAACACCTAACAACAACTAAGTAGGGAAGTAGCATACTGTCCTACAAGGTGCAGTGAGGAGCAGATGGAAAGGAATGGAATATCCTCATGGCAGGTGGCTCAGCAAGAAGGAACAGCGAACATGCGTGGCTCTTCTGCTTGTATTTCATTTTCAGAGACTAGTTGTTGGTGTGCTTGTATTCTACTTTTTCTCTTGACTCACATGAACTTATAAAATTAAGACAAACCCAAAAGGCCACATCTTGCTTAATTTATTAATGGAGTGTGATTCTGAAATAACTTATTAGATAAGATGTCAGCTGTTAGAGTATTTGTGGTGTATACAGAGAATCATAAAAGCTTACTAACCACTCCTCAGGAGAAGGACTTGGCAATCCACTCCGGAGACAATCCAGAAACAATCAGCCATTTGGAAGGGAGCTAGGAGGGTCGCAATGAGTTAGACACAACTCGACAGCACACAACAACAACAACAACAATAACAACAACAACCATTCCTCATCACATCCAAACATCCTTAAATCAATGTTGGTTCCTCAAATACTTGTAGGAGGTGAGCATTTGCCTGGACTATTCAAAACTTCATCTACCCTGTGGTATAAGTTTTATTTGTTGTTTAAATTTCTGGCTAGTCATTTCTTAGAGCTGAACATACATAAAAACTAATTTTTCCCTAAGTTGTGGTGGGAACTTCTAGACCCAAGAACAGGTAGCCTTCATACCATTTCAAAACCTTAGGCTAACCTGGGTCTGGTGGCACACACCTGTAATCCCAGCACTCAGGAGGCTGAGGCAGGAAAAACATGAGTTCAGGGCTGGCCTAGACTACAAATTGAGACTCTGTCTCAAAAACAAAAACAAAAACAAACCCTTTAGGGTATATTCTCAGGATATTCACAAAGCTGATTCATGTGCCTAATAAACCTGAGGCAATTCTCCAAACCCAGGGAGAATGAGACACTTTAAAAAGAAGAAAGTCATAAGTCATAGGAGGGAAATGAGTGTACTGAGTATTTCAAATTGAAACAATAATGCAAAGAATATGTATTTTAATCTGAAAGAATTAATATCTGGGAAGTCTGCATGAATAAAACTATAATTAAGAGAAATGGTGCTTGATTGTAATCCCAGCACTTGGGAGGCTGAGTTCAAGGCCAGCCTGGCCTGTATAGTGAGTTCCAGGCCAGCCTGGGCTGCATAGCAAGATCCTATTGTGTGCATGCGTGCATGTATGTGTGTGTGTGTGTGTGTGAGAGAGAGAGAGAGAGAGAGAGGGAGAAAGAGAGAGAGAGGAGAGAAGAAATGGAAATGGAAATATAGTGCCCATGTGTATGATTGTGGAAAAATAATTGATTCATCCCTCACCCAAAGATGAGCCCAGAGAGAGAGAAGGATAACTAATATCAATTGATTCTTGGGAAGCTAGCCATTGGTAAATGTTAACCTCACTTTTATGGAAAATTTGAATCAAAAATTAAAGTGCCATCATGTTTGCTTAAGGTGTAACTACTGAAGCTTAATGTTCCTTGTTACAGATTTGCTAAACTTATCTTACTGTGTGTACTCTCCACCCTGTTAGTTACTCTCTGTCCCCTTGCCCCATATCTGCCTATTTCCATGGCAACTATCTTAGTTCAGTTAAAGTTCTGCCTGACCCACTTGCAGATGGTCATGTAGGCTATGCACATGCAGTTCCAGCTGACAACCCCCACCCTGCTGTAAACTATATAACCCCAGGAAAACTGAGTCAGGGTCAGACCTAAGAGTACTCATTTCCTTGGGCTGGCCTATTAGCTAATAAATTTTGTTATTTTACCCTACTCCTGCATCTCTTGAAGTCCTTTGGTCTCCCCTGCTGCAACATCACTACCACATCTTATGTAGGATGAAGGATACACACCTCCGCATAATACCCCCAGGTTCATAAAACTTAATGTGTCCAACCCTGAACTTGTGATCCCCAGTCCTTCCCATTCTGTGCCTTCCCATCTCAGTTGACAGTGGACAATGCCACCTTCCACCTTTTTGTCCAAACTAGAAGATGGAGAATCATCCAGACGCTCCTCCTCCTTCATCTCCCATCTTTAATCAATCCTGCTGATTCTCTCTTAAAATATCTCTCAAATCCATTGTCCTCTCTCCATTATCTCTGCTACTATTTTGGTTAGTCCTTACCACTTTGTCCAAGG
>VMDO01040475.1:0-11896 GCA_007922755.1 Pedetes capensis | reverse complement strand
TCTCTCTCTCTCTGGCAGTGGCTGATTCCTCACACCAGCCATCCTGGGTGTGATTCACAGACTTGGCTTGGTCTATACAAACAAAATGAGTTGAGTTTTGTTAGCAAGCAAAGAAAATATAGATGGAGAGATTAAAAGGGCTATGACACGGATGACAGGCAGGGACGAGTGGCTGCTGGAGCTCTTCAGTTCTTTTCAGAGTAAGGCGCTGTGTGTGTAAATGAGCAACAAGCAAGCTCCTGGTTCCTAGGCTAGCACGGATGGTTGTCCCCGCCAAGGGATCCATTGTGAGTAGGTCTGGCCCGCCATCTCTAATTAGGGATCTCCTTTAGAGAAGGACCCAGCAACCCACTCCCAAAAAGCAATCCGCCATTGAAAACCCTATGAATAGCAGAGATGCACTGACAGTAGTGTTTCACCTGTTGTACGTAGGATCGCTGTGAGTTGGACACCGACTCAATGGCACCTAACAACAACAACATCATGTACACGTCTAGAGCATTGAATCCCCTTTCTTTCCAAAGAGCAAAACCTGGATGCCCCTCTGTGGCTGCTGGGACAGGGATGGAAGGCATGGTCCAGAGAAAACAGAGCAAAAATATCCCCCTGGGAAATTGCTGTGATTGTTAAATACGCAGATCTCAGTAAAGCTGGGTCAGAACAGGCCCCCAAGATCTTCAATCTAGTTCTTTTTTTTTTTTTTTTCCGGTACTGGGGGTTGAACCCAGGGCCTCGCGCTTGCATGCTCTGCAAGTGCTGGACCACTGAGCTGTACCCCTAGCCCAATTTTTTTTCTTTACTTTTTTGAGACAGGGTCTCACCAAGTTACGCAGTCTGCCTCTGGTCTCGAACTTGTGATCCTTCTGCCTCCACCTCCCGAGCCGCTGGGATTACAGGCGTGCGCCACTGTGCCTGGCTTCTTCAATCTAGTTCTTTAGATTCCATGTTCATTAGTGGGCAGAGTGCCAAGCATTATGGCCAATGACACACAACTCAAAGGAATTCCTGATACAAGGGCGGGAGGGACCCTGTAGTCTGCTTGTTTGAGCCACAAAACCTCTTGAGCACCAGAAAGCCTCCCTGGCCTTGCTAGGCCTGTCCTCCTTGCTAAGCAGTGGGAGTGGGGTCTGGAGAAGTCCTAGCTTGCAAGGAGCCCAGTCCAAGAGCATGAGAAGCTGCCGCCTGGGGTTCAAGGGAGCTGGGCTTTGTGGAGTCTCAAAGCTCTGGCTCCTGCCAGGTCCACAGTCTCAATTTTATCACAGTGCTTTTGGAAGAGTTTGCATCAAGGGCCTCTCAAGCATCTGAGGTATCAAAAGGAGGCTAATTTATAGCAGCCAACAAGCTCCTTTTCAACTCTCCAGGACGGTGTGGGCTGGCAACATTGAATGTGTGGCCAGAAGGTTGCTTGGTAAATGGGGAATGAGAACAGAGGGAGAGAGAGACCTGGACGACCCATTGTCCATGTGTGGCGAGGCTGATGAATCGCTCTATGTTTGAGCCTCTCTATAGCAACCAGAATATTCCTGCCTTCCTGATGCAGCATCTCTATGCTGGACAGTGAGGGGTGAACTGCAAGATTCTCTTCTCCCAAACCTCCTTTTTCACTGCCTTTCAAGTAGAACGCAGTATAACTGATTACATTCCAGCTCGCATGATTATAATCACACTTTAGGTCCTCTTTTCTGAGCTACTGCCAAATTACAAATGATGGACCCGCAGCGTCTCAAGCGTCTTTTGCTGCAGGTGCTCAAATAGTCTCTTGCATTGCTTCCATAGCTGCCTCCTCCCGCCAAGTGCATGTATCTATCTATAAGTAAAAATGTTATTGACGTATAATGCACATATAGGGAAGTATGGAGATTTGGGGGTACAGCTTGTTACATTTTTACAAATTCATGGAACCAATATTGCCAGCACATAGCGTAAGAACTGAAACATTATCACCACTTCCCAAGTCCCCTTTGCACCCCTCATTAAGCCACTACATCCTCCAGGGCAACTGCTGTCTTGCCATCTAACATCATAGGTTTGATTTTTCCTGTTTTGGAACTTTATGTTAATCAAGCTCACTGTGTCCTCTTTTTGCTCAATATTACATTTGTAAGATGTGTCTATGTTGTTGCATTTGGCAAATAGTATATTTATGTTATTGCCCTATGATAGTTCAGTATATTGTTGTTGTTAGGTGCCTTCCAGTCAGTATCCGACACATAGTGACCCTGTGTACAACAGATGAAACACTATTGTCGGTGCTTCTCTGCTATTCATAGAGTTTTCAATGGCAGATTGATTTTTTGTGGGGAGTGGGTTGCCGAGTCCTCCCAGGCCTCCAGCACCTGGTGTTCCCAGGCAATCTCCCATCCAGGTACTAACCAGGCCCCACCCTTCTTAGCTTCCAAGATCTGACAGGATTGGATGCCACAGTGCTACGGCTTCAGGCAGTTCAGTATATTAATATAATCTAATAATACATTTCTGTTTGTGGTCAGTTGGGTTGTTTTCAATTTGGGCGAATTGGAACGGTTGTGCTCTGAGCATCTTGCATGTATCACTGGGTGAATCAACTAAGGCTTTGAATCTGAGTTTGCTTTCTTAAGGTGATTTTATATGAAGCTTCTGGGAATACATTATTGTCACTCTCGTGGACAAATTAGAGATCCTTGAGTGTCTGGTCCATGTTCCTTCTACCATGCCACAATACCATTTGTGTACCTGTCAGACTGCAGAGCCATGGGGTGAGGGGATTTCCTGCACATTGTTGTTGTTGTTGTTAAGTGCCATGGAGTCGGTATCCGGTACCCTGAGTACAACAGGCGAAACACTATTGTCAGTGCTTCTCTGCTACTCATAGGGTTTTCAATGGCGGATTGATTTTTGAGAGTGGGTTGCCGGGTCTGTCTCCCAAGCCTACAGCACCTGGTGTTCCCAGGAGGTCTCCCATCCAAGTACTAACCAGACCCGACCCTGCTTAGCTTCCGAGATCTGACGGGATCAGATGCCACAGGGCTACGGCTACAGGTTTCCTGCGCATAGCAAACCATAATTATTAGTTGAATGAGTGTTTTGATAAAGGAATAGAAACCAAAATTTTGAGTTATAAGGGAAAATGAAAAATAAGCTTGTTTATTTCTGTTTTACTGTAGCGGTATCCCATAATGCTAAAACAATTATGCAAGGAAGCATGGGTCAAGATGATAAAAGTCAAGTTAAAAGTGAAGTGAAAGGGGAAGACTGATGCGCTAGTGAATGGAGTCTCCCCCTCCCCCACCGGCCTTCTGGAATGTGTGTTAGTCACTAGACGTGCTGGGAAGCATAAGTTAATAAATGCCAAAGCCACTGCGAGTGCCATTGTCACCTTCCAGGTGACCCCTGCTCCACTGTCTTTCCTCCTCTGTGTAGGTTGGACACCAACACTTGGTGGTACCCTAGTGGGGCCAGAGGAGGCAGGATTTGGGGTGTGGCTGTCTTATTTCAGAAAGTTCTGGCAACAGTGTGTGAGCCAGGGTGGATGTCTTTGCATGAGACTGAGGTCCGACGTGGACCACAGCTCCCCTGGGCCTGCCCAGTGCCCCTGGGGAGGAGGCCAGCCCAGGCGAGGGCTCTCCCTTCTCCTCAGGGTCCCTGCTGCCTCAAGCACTGCTGCACCACCCCTCCTCAGGACCTTGGGACCGACCAGCAGGTCCCTAGAGTAGGGAGCTTTTTCCAAGCAGGGCTGCTGTTTTCAAATGGGGTGACGAAGTATGGGGGCGCCCCAGACAGCCATGTGCTCTGAAGCGTCCCCCAAGCCGTATTGTGTGTTTTGAAAACTTCTGTGGGATTCGCCCACCCCAGCCAGTGCCTCCTGACCCTGAAAAGACAGCGGCCAGGTTGAGACCTGCGCAGAGGGTCCGTCAAGGCAGCAACACTCAGCTTTGTCTCGCTGCTCACGATCTCCGCACGCGGCGCATTTCAGAAACAGCGCAGGCTTCTTCTCTTCCTCCTGGGTCTTTCAGGAAGATCATATCGTTACCCAGAAAGCGTAGATTTGCGGGTGTGCTGTTGCTGTGGGCGCTGCCTTGTTCTCCACCAGAACCCCACGTGTCGACCACAGCTCAAGCCACTAGCTGAGAAAGGGTCGGCTGGCCAGTCATCATAGGATGCCTGGGGCTCCTCGGCAACGCCTGGGTGTACGTGTGCCTGTCTGCATGCGCGCGCACCCCAAGCACTTGTGGATAGGCTTATGCAAGCTGGCAGGAGGACGAGGGGTGGTGACCCTGTTGACTGCTTGGCACACAGCAGCCTGCCTGCAGCTCTGTTTATTTTCTTGGCTCTGGCCGTTCCCATCCCTTTGTGGGAGGCCTGGTAGAACAAAGACCACCCACCGGGCATTACTTTTCTTCCTTTTCTTGTCTGCATGGAAGCCCTGAGTATAGTTGTACTTCAGTGTCAAGGAATGAGCTCCTAGCCAGGTGCCATGGTGCGTGCCTGTCATCCCAATGACTTGGGAGGCTGAGATGGGAGGATGGCGAGTTTGAGGCCAGAGGCAGCCGGAGCAAGTTAGCGCGACCTTGTCTCAAAATAAAAAATAAAGAGCCAGGTGCAGTGGCACAAGCCTGTAATCCCAGCGGCTCGGGAGGCAGAGGCGGGAGGATCGCAAGTTCGAGACCAGTGGCAGTCTGCATAACTTAGGGAGACCCTGTCTCAAAAAGTAAAAATATGGGCTGGGAGTGCAGCTCAGTGGTGCAGCACTTGCAGAGCATGCAGGCGCAAGGTCCTGGGTTCAACCCCCAGTACCGCAAAATAAATAAATAAAAGATAAATAAATAAAAAAGGGTCTGGCAGTATACAGCCCGGTGTTAGAGTGCTTGCTTAGAATGCATGAGGCCCTGGGTTCAACCCTCAAGTACTGTGAAAGAAAAATAAATAAACAAATAAATAAGTAAAATAAAAATCAAATTGGCTCCTCTAAGACTTTCCTCAAGCCACCATGGATCTGCCACAAGTTACATTTGGGATTAAGCAAGTGGTCCCTGATGGGCCCTCACCTGTCACCCTGAGCCAAGGTCACAGCAGGGCCATGTGTGTGGCTTCTAAGCTCCTGGGGGCAGTGGGTTTCCAGGTGAGAAGCATTTTACAAACAACCCGAGACAAGCTGGGCGTGGTGGCGCATGTCTGTTATCCCAGCGGCTTGGGAGGCGGAGCCAGGAGGATTGCAAGTTCGAGACCAGAGGAAGTCTATGTAATTTAGCGAGACCCTGTCTCAGGAAATAAGGAAAAAAACTAAAAGGGCTGGGGGTGCAGCTCAGTGGTCCAGCACTTGCAAAGCATGCAGGCGTGAGGCCTCGGGATCAACCCCCAGTACCATAAAAAAAAAAAAAAAAAACCCGAGACAGTAAGCTATTGCTGGACTCGGTGCATGTAAAACAAGGGCCAGAGAAGCTAATGTGAGGAATGCGTTACAATCCCAGAAGACAGAAAAGAAATTAAATATCATCCCAGTTGCTGGAGAGTCAGCTGAGTCCCGCCCTGCAAACCTGCTCCCAGCCTCCCCCACAGCCCTCCTGACTCCGGCCATCCTTCTGAAGTATCTGCCCATCCTTCCCAGTGTCCGACAAGTGCCTGCTTAGTTACTTAGGCTCCACCTCGCCATGTCCTGGAACCTGGCTTTACCCCAGTAGTTTCCCTACCATGCCGTCTCAGTTTTGCTGGTTATTTCCACCGCACGTGCCAGGCATATTCTCTGCACTCACATGGTTGTGTATACAGAGGCCTCTCTTCCTGTGGGGGTCCCAGAACCCCATGGCACAGCAGCCAGAAAGGGGAGGGCTGTTCATGGGGATGGTGGTGACACCCAAGATGACTGAGTTGCTCCTGATACCCCTATATTTATTATTTTTTAGTGTAGTAGGGGCTGGGATTTAGCTCAGTTGGTAGAGTGCTGCTCTGCAGTCTCTGAGGTCCCGAGTTCAATTCCCAGCACCATAAAAATGGGAGAAGGACCTGGCAATCCACTCCCAAGGCAATCCCGAAACAGTCAGCCATTGAAAACCCTATGAGGGTCGCTGTGAGTCGGATACCGACTCGACGGACCTAACAACAACAACAACAACAACAACAACAACAACAAGTGTAGTAGTATCCCATAATGCTAAAATAATTATACAAGGAAGCACAGGTCAAGATGATAAAGGTCAAGTTAGAGGTGAGGTGAAATGAGAAGATTGATGTGGTAGTGAATGGAGTCTCCCCCTGCCCCACTGGCCTTTTGGAACGCGTGTTAGTCACTAGACGTTCTGGGAAGCATAAGTAATTAAACGCCAAAGCCACTGTGAATGCCATTGTCACCTTCCACATGACCCCTGCTCCCACTATCTTTCCTCCTCTGTGTAGGTTGGACACCAACACTTGGTGGTGCCTTCGTGGGGTCGGAGGAGGCAGGGTTTGGGGTCTGGCTGTTTTATTTCAGAAAGCTCTGGCAACAGTGTGTGAGGCAGAGTGGATGTCCCGGCCCCATTTATACACCCGGCCCCATTCCTTTCATTACCTACAGTGACACACGGCTGACTCCTGAGTAATGGTTCCGAGGAGCCACAGGCAGTTTCACAATCTCAGAAACTCAGGTAGAGGCAGAGTTTGTGTAGTTTTTCCTGGTGTGGGGAGTCAAACGGCAGCATGGCAGCTACTAGGTTCAAGTTCTTTTCTTTGCATTATATTTTTCAAAGACTTATATTCAAACTTGATTGTGTCTTTACTTCAAACGAGGTGCAATGAGATGAGCCAACTTTGATATTTATTTTTATCCTTGTATTTAGTTTTGCTATTAAACAATTGTAGGGAATAATATCTGGTTTTAATACACATCAGTGTAAGTAGGCCATTGCATGGAAAAAATAGATGCTTCCCCTATCGGAAGCTTTATCTTAGGTGCTCAGTAAGCACGTAAACCAGTTTTTACCTACTTGGCCAAAGAAATGAGCTCATGGGATAAATGAGCGCCTAAAAGAACACTGGCTTGGTTGGTCTAAAAGTATTCATTGTCCTTGCATGGATTCTGGAAGCAATTTAAACCAATCCACTGCAGACTGAGAGTCATCAAGACCCCATCACCAGTGGGCAAGGGCCTGGGAGCCTGGGGAATTAATGTCCAGTCTTATCACTGACCCTCAAGAGCTGTGTGGACCTTGGCAAGTCACTTGACTTAGCAGTGCTTCCTTTGTATAGCAGAAGGTTCCACTGATTTCTTTCACTACAAAAACATCGACTGAGGGCCTGCTAGGAGCCTGGTCCTTTCTTAGGTCCTGAAGATAAAAAGCTAAGTGACTGGTCCCTGATCCAAGGAACTCGAGAGTCCTGATAAAAAAGAAAAAACAAAGAGCTGGGCACGGTGGCACATGCCTGTAATCCCAGTGGCTCAGGAGGCGGAGGCAGGAGGATCACAAGTTCGAGACCAGAGGCAGTCTGTGTAACTTAATAAGACCCTGTCTCAAAAAGTAAAAAAAGGGGCTGGGGGTGCAGCTCAGTGGTCCAGCACTTGCAGAGCATGCAAGCGCAAGGACCTGGGTTCAACTCCCAGTACTGCAAAAGAGAGAGAGAGAAAGAGAGAGAGAGAGAGAGAGAGAGAGAGAGAAACAAGACAACCAGCAATTCTGGTGCAATGGGGAACCTGAACGAGGCTCTGGGGGTCACTGGTGGCACTGAGGTGCTAATGAGCCTGGGAGTGGTGTCAGGAAGGACTTCTTGGAGCAAGTGACACCTATGCTGTTTTGAAGGGACGAGAAGGACATCTCAGGCCAATGGATGATTTCTAAAGTCCCTGACAGATCTAAGGAACTGAGTCCTATCTCACCCTATCCTCATCAGGGGGCAGTGGTCCTTGAAACAGCCCCTTTCCCACTTCAACAGCCACAGGGGAACCTACAGGAAGGCTTAGCTGTCATTCCCCGTAATTCCTGCCCACCCATGTGCTTCTGGCCATTCCTGCTTCTAGGCCCTTCTTCCCCAGCTGCCTGGCAAATATCTCATTTGTTGTTGTTGTTAGGTGCTGTCGAGTCGGTATCCGACTCACGACGACCCTATATACAACAAGGGAAACACTATTGTCAGTGCTTCTCTGCTGTTCATAGGGTTTTCAATGGTGGATGGATTTTTTGGGAGGGGGTTGCCCGGTCTGTCTCCCAAGCCTACAGCACCTGGTTTTCCTAGGTGGTCTCCCATCCAAATACTAACCAAGCCCGACCCTGCTTAGCTTCCAAGATCTGATGGGATCGGATGCCACAGGGCTACGGCTGCAGGCAAATATCTCATTAGAGCATATTAATTGGAGAGTGCTTGGCAGTCATGGTTTATGCAAAGGATGATTTCCTGACGATCTTATATAATTTAAAATTCACATAATTTTGAGACAAGTCTTTCCACAGAAATAAGTTTACAGAAAGGAAGATGTGTTCTTTGAAGGTATAAATCTAAAGCCACCGAAGCTGTTTTTGCTTGTTCTGAGCAAAGCCTTAAAAATATGTAATACCATACACATAGTAGTGTCTTATGGTCTCTTTCCAAAGTTATTAAATTTCTGATGTGTCTTCTTGGACTAGCTCTATCATCTACCTCTTAATGAATTCAAGAGAAGCATTTCATAAAAGGTTTTAAAGAGTCAAAATCATAGTAAGTATTTAAATAACAACTCGGTAGCCAGAGAAGTCATGTGTGTTCTGAGACATGAAACAGAAGTGTTAGCCATTGGCTGCTAACACCAAGGATGCCTGGGAAAGTCGCCCTGAATACTAGTGCTTAGGAGATGCAGGGGCAACAGTGTAACACAGTTGACAATGCACCTCCTGCCACCTTCCCGATTACAGGGCTCTTGGTAAGGTTTTTCTTTAATCTAGAGCAATTTGGGCCTGCAGCTGTAGCCCTGTGGCGTCCGATCCCGTCAGATTTCGGAAGCTAAGCAGGGTCAGGCCTGGTTAATACCTGGATGGGAGACCGCCTGGGAACACCAGAAGCTGTAGGCTTGGGAGAAGGACCTGGCAACCCCCTCCCAAAGATCAATCTGCCATTGAAAACCCTATGCACAGCAGAGAAGCACTGACAATAGTGTTTCCCCTGTTGTACATAGGGTCGCTATGAGTCGGATACTGACTCGACGGCACCTAACAACAACAACAACAGAGCAATTTGGATTTTTGCACATAAAATGGAACTTTATTAACAATTTTATGCCCTACTATTTCAAGTCCACAGAAATTCAAATCCACATAAAATGTCCCTCTTCTCTCTGCTTACCAGCCTGTGAGTGAGTTAGGAGAAGGGAGCAAAGGGTCTATGCAGATACCTGTCTGGAGCTAGAGTGTTAGCGTTGAGAAGACCCTGGGGAGCAGGCAGCTGAAGAAGTGGGGACCCCAGGAGGCAACTGAGAATCCATACAGTGAGACCTTTCCTTGTTCTGTGGTTTAGACTCAGGCAGCACAGCTTAGTTTGAAGGTAAAGTCATCCGGCACAGTGTCTACCACAGAGTACAAGCTCAGAAAATTCCAGAAGCAGCCTTGACTGAAGGATGCTTGGGGTTCCTCTGAACGTTGGCATTAGAGCAGGTGGCTTCTGTGTTAGTCCATGTGGGCTGCTAGAAACAACAGACGTTTATTTCCAGTGGTTCTGGCAATTCCAAGGTCAAAGAGCCAGCAGAGTTAGTGTCTTTCTGGTTCAGAGAGTCAACAGCCATAGCACCCTGGCATCCAAACCCGAAAATCTTGGAAGCTAAGCAGGGTTGGCCTGGTTAGTCCTTGGATGGGAAACTGCCTGGGAACACCAGGTGCTGCAGGCTAAGGAAAAGGATCTGCCAGCCTACTCCTGAAACAATCTGCCATTGCAAACCCTGTGAATAGCAGAGAAGCACTGACAATACTGCTGGGCATGACAGTATCAGGGAGTGTTTTGTGTGTTGTACACAGAGTCTCTGTGAGTCTGGCATACTCCATGGCACTTAGCAACAATTGGTTCAAAGATGGTGTCTTCTTACGTCCTCACAGGTGGAAGAGGAAGGGGCACAGCAACAATTTGGAGAAAGATGTTGCAATCCACTCCCAAAATAATCCTGAAACAGTCAGCCATTGAAAGCTCTGTGAGGGTTACTATGAGTGCCCCACTTGAGGGCACCTAATAACAACAATCCTATTCATTGCCTACTTACCCCCCAAAGGCTCTACTTCTTAATACCATCCATCACACTGGTGATTAGGTTTCAGCACAGGAGTTTGAGGGTAAGGCACAAACCTTAACCCAAAGAGCCTCTCAAGGATAGGGAAGAGGCTGCTTGGTTTCCTGGAAAGGTGGAAGTCAGGAAGGAGGAGGGAAGATAGGCCCCCTGGGAAGCTCTGGTTGACCCAAGGCCTCCGGCCACACCTCCTCCTTCACAGATCCCAGGAGCAGCTGTGATTCCTAGACAGACTGGTCAGGTTTCCTGAGCAATAGAATAGGAACACTTGCTTTAGAAACTGTTGTTGTTGTTGTTGTTAGGTGCCATCGAGTTGGTATCCGACTCATAGGGACCCTGTGTACAACAGGTGAAACACTATTGTCCGTGCCTCTCTTCTATCCATAGGGTTTTCAATGGTGGATTGATTTTTAGGAGTGGGTTGCCGGGTCCTTCTCCCAAGCCTACAGCACCTGGTGTTTCCAGGTGGTCTCCCACCCAAGTGCTAACCAGGCCCAACCCTGCTTAGCTTCTGAGATCTGACGGGATCGGATGCCACAGGGCTATGGCTGCAGGCACTTTAGAAACTAAGGCCATAAAATAAAGGGGTCACGTTTAAGCGTGTTGCACGCTCCAAGCTAACCTAAAAACTACAAAGTGTGTAAACAGTTGCATTTTTAAAAATTATGAACCTGGGTTGCATAGAGACCCAACATTAGCGTGAGGTGGCAATCGACATGCTCTTCACTTTTGCATGTCAGTGACCTTGGACAGCTTGCTTAATGACTCTGTTTCATCATCTGTAACACTCTTTCATAGGTTTGCTATGAAAATTAAATTAAATGCATCCTTTGTGGCAGGGTACTGGACTCTTTCATTGAATGTGTGAGTTTCTATCTTTGAAGTACAATATTACGTTAAAAGCCAAAATTCAGTTTCACACAACTAAAAATGCGAAATCTTATCATCAGATAAACTTTAAATTTGATACACAGTCCCAAACTAAATACAGACGTTAATGAGAAACGAGTAAATCTGCTTACAAACAGTAATAGATTTGACAATATGTCTGCTTTCAAACCAGCTCCTTCATTAAATGTGGGGGGAATGGGACCTTGGTCATGGTCCTTGTTGGTTTTTTTCCCATTTTACAGATGAGGAAAAGAAACACACGACTCAGGAGGCAGAGGCAGGGGGATCGCGAGTCCTAGGCCAGAGGCAGCCTGCTCAACTTAGGGAGAATCTGTCTCCAAGTAAAAAATAAAAAGCGGGGTAGGGGTGCAGCTCGGCCAAGAGCGCTTGTCTGATAAGCATGAGGTCCTGAGATTAACACTCCATTCTGGATGGAAGGAAAGAAGGAAGGAAGGAAGCCTAATTTTTGATGGTATGGATTTTAAAGAAATTATGCTTTATCTGATCTCAAAAAGCTACCCAAACCACTTTTTATAAATTCTTACTTAAAAAGTAAGTTTCACTACAGAAAAAGTTTCTATCTTAAACAGAACTGGAACCCAAGGATATATAGAAAAATATTACCATAAAAAGACAAGTAAATGGAAGAGAAGTCTTTGATGGAGGGGTGGGACAGGGGTTGTTGTTGTTGTTGTTAGGTGCCGTCAAGTCGGTATCCAACTCATAGCGACCCTCTGTACAACAGGGGAAACACTATTGTCAGTGTTTCTCTGCTGTTCATAGGGTTTTCAATGGCAGATTGATTTTTGGGAGGGG
>VMDO01040474.1:0-11901 GCA_007922755.1 Pedetes capensis | reverse complement strand
GCTAAACATCAGAAAAGTATCCAGAATGATTTAGGAAATCAAATGAAGCAAACTATAAAACTTGAATGAAAATGTTTCTGTATGAGTAAAACTGAGTTTTCCAGGTGAGTCAAAATCAAACATGCCATGGGAGAATGGTTTTCAAAGTGCATCCAGGACAGTCACAGGGGTGGAATATTTCATGGTAGCCATGGAGACACGAAGTGGGGCTGTGAGCCCCTCTCACCAACCCTTCCTCACTTCAGATTCAAACATTTTTTATTTTGTTTTGTGTTTTGTTGTTTCAGGAAAGACTTCCTTAAAAATAAAAAATGATGCTGTCCCCCATCACTTGCCATTATCTTTTCCTTAATTTGAAAATCACTGATGAGGCAAAATTTATAATGGAGAAAACATCAGAGACCTTTATGTCAGTGCCACTAAAATATGAAACATTTCAACAATGATTTTACATTATACTCTAGAAAATAAATGAACAAATTAAGTTCTTAGGAAGAAACTGAATTTTCTTATTCCCACTTCCCCTAAATCTATTATTCTTCCTATCTCCAAAGTGCTAGTATTTTTGGAAATTATAATTCTAATGAACACCTAGCCATACCTCCTCTCAAAAACATTTCATTCAAAGCCTGTATAGAATTTCCTTCTTAAGAAAGCAAGCCCTGAACTTACAGAACTCTATATTGAGAATGTATACTTAACCAAAAATAACACGTCAGGGCAGAATCTGCATAGTGTTCTTAAACATAATCACTAAGAGCAGCTAAATTCCAGCACTTCATTCGGCATACATTAGCAAACAATGTCAAAGTGTAAATGAAAACCAGGGAAAAATGCATAACACAGAGACCATTTTCTTTGATGGGATCAGGAAGAAGTGGAACTATAAGAAGAAAAGTGAAACCCAAAATCTGGCCATGTATCAAAACTTCATTACTTCAACAAAATAGAACAAACCTTTATGGAAAGGATTCACTGAGCAAACATGACTTCTTTCCATCTATTTTTTTCCTTCACATTGGATTTAAAGTTGCTATATTCTAGAATCAGTGAGTACATCATTTTTAATTAGAAAAGTTTAAATATTTACACAATTTTTATTGCTGTTTATTATCACAAAAAATTTTAAAAGTGATTTGTAGAATCCATCCAGTAATGTACGAAGTTGAAATCCACTGCCCAAGAAAAGTCCATTATGGCTGAATGTATTTGATGCTCAGCATAAGACATGAATAAGAAAAGTCCTTGCATGTCATTTGGTTCTTGCTGGAGTCATCAGTGTTCATCTCTCAAAGCAAAAGAATCCATTTGACATTTCAATAAATATCAAATTGCCAAAATAAAAAACAAAATAGCTTCCACGGACCAGGGATCCAAGAAACAACAGTTTTGATGTATGATTCCCAGAATCAAGTGAGTCCTCCTTTAGTCCAGTGAGATGACTTCAGGAACGTTACTTCCACTGCTGGTTATGACCCCTGACTCACTCCTGCTGCTGGATGAACTAACATGAGTACTGCTTTCATGGGGGCTGGTGGTGGTGACAGACGTACTGCTTGCTGTTAAGGGTGAGGTGAGACTATCCAAAAACATAGGACAGTACTGCTTGAAACAAACAATGATGCTTATGAGGAAGGGCACCCTCAGGTTCAGCGAACTACAGGCCTAGTTTGAGCTTCCTGCTTCTGTACTTTGTATCTGATTGTATAAACAGCATGGGAAATTGGGGCCCAACATAATAAATACGCAGACTGAGGAATTTTTGTCACTCTTGACTTGATTTTCCTATATAAAATCTACATCAGTTGATTTCTGTTTTTCTGGAATATAGATTCTTCAGGCTTAGAAAGACTACTGGTTTTTATGTGAACAATACTTAAAAATGATCTTGGAACCTGAAATTTTTATTTCACATCTGTATTTGGCAAGAGTTGGAGGGAGGGGGAAATAGGGAGACGTTGTACTGTGGGTACACAGTTTCAGTTTTGCAAATGAAAAAGTTTAGAGATCTGTTACACAACAATGTGAAAATAGCACTACAACTGTACATTTGAAAATGGTTAAGAGAGTACATTTTATATTACATGTTTTTACCATACTTTAGACAATCTCCCATAAAGAATGATCAGCTTATTTAAAAATATACTTTATCAGTGATTAAATAACTTATTTCCATGATATATCATGCTGTATGCTCTCAAAGTAATTTTAATTACATATGTTAAAGGCTCACATCTTTGCATAAATTTCTAAAATGTATTTTAATCATTAAACTATGACTTAATTGAGGCATTTGGCTTAGACACACGATCTGTGTAAAATTCATTTCTGTAGTTTAAATTTCTGCAATTTAAGAAGACCATTTAGCTCTCTCAAAATTCTTCTTCTTGTATTCTCTCTTTAAATGCTACTGGCTTCCTATCTTTTGGGACTCTTGAGTATTACCTTATTCAGGAGGTTCTCAGGAGACTCAATTTCTCTGTCACAACACGTTAACCTCCAGCCCCCTCCACCTTTTCCTTTAAGGTGATAGGGCACAGAAGATAACCTTACAGGCCTAGGATACTGTCATTATATGCCTTCTCAGCTCCTGGCATATGATGCAACCAGAGAAGGGAAAATAGCCTTGTTAAACAAAATTAATCTTTATCTGAAAAAGAGTTGTCATTATAAAGTATTGGGACTGTGTAGTCAAATGAGTGCTGTTCCCTTCAAAGTAATGACTTTGAGAAGCTACATATTTTATTCTAATGATTCTGACTTTGCTCTAAACAATACAAGAGCTTCCCTTTGGAATTGTCAGCAAAGCCAGTTTTCCAGTCACAGGAGAAAATCAGTCCCTATGCTTTTTAGTCACACCTTGTATAATGTGGAAGACAAAATGGCAGGGCTACTTCTCTTAGTGGGAACTCATCTGAAATTGTCTCCACACTGCCATTATAAACGAAAGAAATTTCAGACCTGACTTAAATGCCGAACTACTTCTTCAAACTTTATCTGCTTCTCCTCAGTCAGAGGGAAACCCTTCTTCCTCTAAACACCAGAGTGTCACAGTGATATCATTCTTTGGGCACTGAGGTCATATCACTCTGGATTATAGTTAGTCCTATGTCTTTCTCCCTTTTAATCCTAAATTCTTTAAGAGCATGTCACATTGAGCTTTATATACTCCTTGAACAGTAGGCCATCAATAAGTATTTCTTGAATGAATGAATGACCAAGTCGAAACCACTTTTTAAAATTAAGCAAAGGACTAGGCATGGTGGCTCATATTTGTAATCCCAGGGACTCAGGAGGAAGAGGCAGGAAGATCACAGGTTCAAGTCCAGAGGCAGCCTGTGTAACTTAATGAGACCCTGTATCAAGATTAAAAAAAATGCTGGGGGTGCCGCCCAGTGGTAGAGCATTTGCAAAGTATGTGTGAGGCCCTGGGTTCAACCCCTATGTACCAATGAATATATAAATAATAAATAAGGGTAAAGAAGCTTCCTGGGTTTTATCTGCTCATCTATGAAATGGCACACTAATAATCATGTCTAGTCCACAAGGATACTTTGAGGATCAAATCAGAAGAGCTGAAGAAAAGTTTTTGAAATTGATAATTGCAATAAGAAATATGAGCTATTATTTATTAAATTAAATTGCATATTTGTTAAAGTGGAAGCCATTTAAAACTCTTAACACTAACTTACTGGACACTCTGGTGCTTTTGTATTATGGTGCTGGAGACAAATATTGAATATACAATGGACTGCCAAAAGAACCAACAGATCCATCCTAGAAGTGTAACCAGAGTACTCTTTGGAAGCAAAGATGGCTGTACTGTGTCTTACATATTTTGGACATGTTGTTAGAAGAGACCAGTCCCTGGAGAAGGACATCATGCTTTGGAGAGTGGCGGGTCAATGGAGAGAAGGAAGACCCTCACATAGATGGACTGACACAGTGACTGCAACAATGGGCTTAAACATAAAAAAGATTGTGTGCTTACCACAGTGTTGGGTGGTGTTTCATTCTATTGTACATAAGGTTACTATGAGTTGGAACTGACTTGATGTCACCTAACAACAACACAATAAAATAAAGATGAATCTGTACTTTCCCCACACTCAACATGTTTCCAACATTCATAGCACTTTATCATTCCCTTAATTATATATTGTTTTTTGTTTCTTCTACTACAATGAAAACTTTAAAGAGGGATGCTTTGTATCCTGTCCAGTGTTGTATCCCCAGTAAATATTTGTTGAATGAATGAAAGAATGATTGGTGATATCTAGTGGAAAGTATACAACATTTGGCAGTCATCAACAAACATTTAATGAGCTCCAAGTATGAACAGGACACTAGAGGATGCAAAGGTGAATAAAAAGTGCACAAACATAAAACATAGAATGCACAGTAACAGAAAGGTGAGTCATAAGTTCTGTGAGAATACTTAAGACTTCATGGAGCTGATTGTAGATCTCACCCGTGAAATACAGGTAGAATCTGGAGTAGTGGAGATGAGGTGTAAAGATTCAAAGCAAAGTAGCAGCATGCACAAAGGTATAGAAGATAGGAAGGTGTAGGTACACTTGGGAAAGCCACATAATTCCAAGTAACTGGAGAATAAGATCCAGAGGACATCAAAATTACTGAGTTCATACTGTGGAAGGCTTTGGATGTCAAGATAATTCAACCAAACCATACTATTGTCTGAAGAAAGATGAGTTTATGAAATATTTCAGGGAAGCAGGGGTTAGACTTGGTGACTTAGAAGTTCACCTTGGACCCATTACTTCCTAACCTTTTAATGCTGTTACCAGTGCTATTTTAGTTTAAAATCCAATTATATGAAAAGGTAGGGTCCTAGAGGTTAGTTTTATTCAAATGACTTTTCTGATTGTGTAGAAAATAATATTGATATGTTTGGAGAATCTGCATTTTACCAGCAATGGAAAATTTGAAGTGAAATAGGGAATGGCAGATATAAGGCATTTCCTTTTGTTGGCTGCCCTTGATGCTCCTGGCCAGATATTCACTTATATTTTATCTTGTTTTACTTTCCATAGATTGGTACAAATCACATAGCATCAAACACTGACTTAGAAAATTTAAATAAGATTTTAAGCATATACCTTCCAAAAGACTAATGATCGCAAGAAAGATATAAGAAGGAGGTCACTGGGAACAGTTTCAGCAGATTGCTCAATTTCAATGGTAAGTGAGATACTTCTTACATGGATAATATACATGAACAAGAGAATTGTTCTCTCCTTTGGCAGATTTTAACAATGCCAATTTTATTACTTCATTCTAGCTTCACTTTACACACACACACACACACACACACACACACACACACACACACCCCACACTGTGAAATCTTTCAGAATAGGCCTGAGAATAGGGCTGTTGCTTTACTTCATTATTGTTGTTGTTGTTGTTAGGTGCCGTGGAGTCAAGTCCAACTCATAGCAACCCTATGACCGACAGAATGAAACACTACCAGACACTGTGCAGTGCCCAGGACTATTGTCAATACTTCTTTGCTATTCATTGGGTTTTCAATGGCTGATTGTTTTGGGAGTGGGTTGCCAGGACCTTGTCCCAAGCCTACAGCACCGGTATTCCCAAGCAGTCTCTAACCAAGGACTAAGCTGGCTCAACCCTGCTTAGCTACCGAGATCTGATGAGATCGGATGCCAAGGTGGTGGAGCTGTAGGCACTTTGTTTCATTATTGCTAAAAAAAAGTTTAAACGAAAACAACCAAATCAGTTACTTTAAGTAATCTCTTCCTTATACATTTAAGTGCTTGATGCCTGCTGTCCTTATCCATTAATCTATTAAGCAAGCTTTACCAAGTATGAACTTATTTCCAGATACCATGTCAGGTACTGTAAGTGCTGTGCTTACTCTTACCAAGGTGACTTCCTTTTTTTCCAGCATATTCATATGCACAGTCTAGAATGAGTCTAGAAAGCAAACTTATTGGCCTATAGTCATCTAAATTCTTTGAACACTTAATAATATGATGATTTGTTACACATTGTTAATTCCCAGTAAGTGCATGGATTGCTTTTAAAACAAATCTTTTAAAAGTCAGTTTGCTTGAAGAGCTGTACTTGTCATTGGATGAACTCTTTCTTTCTTTTTAAAGGAAGTCCAAGAATCTTACAGTTGGAAAAACCCTTCTAATATGATCATTAGTAAGTTCATTTACCTACCATTCTCAATGAGGAAAGTTCATATTTATTTATAAATATGTAGTGTAATATTTTGTTACAGAATAGCATTTTGCTGCAGCATAATATTTTGTTTATAACTGATATAGTTGCAAATGAAAAGAACACTGAACTTGGAGATAGAATCCCAAATTTGATTTTCAGTTCTATCATTTATTAGTCATAATAGAGGCTACTTATTTATTTACTTTTCACTGCTAGGGATTGAACCCAGGTTATCCATCATGGCAAGCAAGTGCTCTGCCATTGAGCTACATCCCCAGTTCGTTCCATTCTTTATAAGTCTCACTTTTGTTCATAGGATCATTATTTTAGAATTATATTTCACTATTGGTAAGCATTTTCTCAGTGATGATTATATATATGTATACATATATATGGGGCTGGGATTTAGTTCAGTTGGTAGAGCGCTGATCTGCAATCTCTGAGGTCCCAAGTTCAATTTCCAGCACCGCAAAAACAGGAGAAGGACGTGGCAATCCACTCCTGAGGCAATCCCGAAACAATCAGCCATTGAAAATTCTATGAGGGTTGTTATGAGTTGAACATGACTCGATGGCACCCAACAACAAAAACATACATATACATATACATATACATATATATATTATACATATAATAAATAGGGTTCTGCATTCATTCTTAAAATTAGATATATAGACACTGCAATCTTTTTATTAGGTATTGGTAAGAGATTAAAAACTTACAACCCTTTAGGTCAAATGTGTGAAAATCTGCTTTCTAAAATATCATTGTATGTTGTGATTCCATTTTGTTTCTGGGAAGCATCAGAAAACCCAAGAACTACTAATTATGGGGATTAGTAACCCCAAATAGCTGCTTAGTATGAAATTATTTGGTTCAAAGTGTACAGGGCAAGAACACAAGATTCCTGGGATCTCTACTGGCTCCTGAGTTCTCATCTAACTCTTAGATCTTAGACAAGTTAGTTGTGATAAAAGAAATGCAACAATATTTAGTCCCAAAATACTTCTCTGCTACTGTTAGGCTTTGAGTGCTATGGAGATTCAAACATCCAAATTCTGCCATGCAAATTATTTCCTTCTCCACTTTGAGGTCCTTAAGGGAGAACTCACAGGAGAAATAATCATAAATGTGAAAGTGAAATGTGACTATTTTATTAACTGTGCTTGTAAAATCCTAGTGCTAAAGTCATTGTAAAATTGGTTGGAGAACATGGCTTAGGCTAAAAATACAACAGAGGTGTTTACTTTCCTCCTAAGCTCAAATCAGTTATACCAGCCTCCAACTGGTTGCATAGTATAGGAAATTGAAGAGATGTGCTTGAGAAGAGGTGAACAGGCAGCTATACACCATGCCTTTTGACCCATCTGGGTTCCTGGAAAAACAAGAGGTTTGAAAAAGCATGTGCTGGGGCTTGGGGGTGGGGAGATCCACACATCAGTGTTTATCAGTGATATTTTCATACACGGTTATGTGACTCACTAGCAACAGAGAAGCCAATTATTGTCCTAGAATCTGAGCCACCAGTTATTGACACTCCTTTCTGTGGATTCTTGTTAGGTTTGCTATTTATCTGTTGCTATGGGTGCTGTGTGTGTATGAGTATATGTGTTGCTTTTGTTAGAGTTTTAATGCACCTTTCTTTGGGAGCTTACATTTACTGTCATCAAGACATGGTTTGAGACTCTGTGAGTACCAGGTGCTCTGGTCTAATATAGAATTCTTTCTAAGTTTTTAAAAACTCCACAGACAGATAGTTACTGATTCATTATTAATCACTTCAGCTTGGAGTCATTGCCATGGTAGTAAGGTTGGGAGGTAGTAACTTTCACTTCTGATGGCAGAACTAAAACAATCTCAAGGGCATAGAAGACTTCAGTATAAAAAAACTTAAAATTTAGACTTTTTATATCTACAAAGATAAAGGTTGGTAGAAATCAACAAGGTCCTTAATATCATTAAGATTCTTAACAAGAGTAACATCAAAACACAGAACAACATAATTATGTATAGTCATTACTTGAAACTTTAATATAAAGTTTCTCTAAGTATGATCTGAAGTGCATTTATACCTATCATTGGGTAAATCTAAACACTGGGAATAAAAGGCTAAGTCTGAAGTTCAAGAACTTGCATTTTAAATAAATAACCTCCGTCTATGACACTTATGCAGTTTTATGTTTGAGAATCTTTGCTTTAAAGAGGCAGTGTTGGGCTCACTAAAATAAGCTACCATTCTATAATGTAGAATGATGAGAAACACACTGACCTAGGCTGGAGGAGCCCTCTGTTCTAGTCCTGGCTTTGCCATCTATCATGTATCAGATCGTGGGAAAGTGATATCTCGTTGAGCACCATTTTCCTTTTCCATACAATTCTAAGAGATTTGATCTAGAGAAACTCTAAGATATTCTTCAGCCTTAACATTCCATGAATCTACCCAAAGGACAGCCAAATTTATTCCAAGAGGTCATAGGACGTAGCATCCTGCTCACTTTCTGACACATAATATGAATTCAATAAATATTAATTATTTGAATGAAGACAGAAAATATGAACCTGCTGAAGAAGGAATTAAATAGTTCTCAGATGATGAATATGTAATGGACAATGCATTCAGAAAAGCTAAGAAAATATTTGGGAGCTACCTTAAACCTGTGAGGATAATACTATATTTTATTCACATTTTTTGGTGGCCATGAGGGATGAATACTTGGCTGGAAAGGCCTTAGTTGGAGCCAATCAATAAGAAGGAAAAAATCCTATACAAAGGTCAGATCATAATAAAAGAAAGAAAAAAGCTAAGAATGATATTATTATAGATGGCCAAGAAAATTCATGTAATAGTTCTGATAATTGTAAAAAGAAATCTCACTACAGAAAAAGTTTCTATATTAAGCAGAACTGGAACTCAAGGATATATAGAAAAATATTACCATAAAAAGGCAAGTAAATGGAAGAGAAGTCTTTGATGGGGGGTGGGATGGGGGGAGGAAGTGCACAAGAGGGTAAGGGGGAACCTATATAAATAATATACATCAAAATGCATATATGGAAATGTCACAATGAAAAGCATATCAGAATGAATCACATTAAGGTGTACATTAAAAATTTCCAATAAAAAAGCTTTCTAAATATCAGAAAAAAATTTATCTTTTACATGAAGCCTCATTTGACAACTGCCCCTTGTTGATATCCCCTGGCAGTATATCCTCATCAACCTCTTGGCAACTGTACCATGACATTTTTCCAACTGTAGACTGTCTTTCATGTTCCATTTGAAGTGTTTAGGCCTAATTTTCCAAAGTATGTCAACCTCCAGGAGGCCAGGGAATATATTCCTTTATGTATGAGCCCAGAGCCCATGTAGTTTTGCATACATAGGCAATCACTGAAGTATATTAGTAGATGTCAATCTTTTACCTTTCTGAAGTGTTTTGTATGTTGTAAAGTGCTTTTAAAACTACTTCCTTTAATACATACAATCACTGTGAGAGGCAGCCAGAGCAGTTATCATTGTTATTTCATAGATTAAGAAGTGGAGGCCTAAAGAATTTACAGCATGAACAAAAGCACACATGCTAGTGCTTTTTCTAATATCATACACTCCAATGAATCCTGTTGGAAAAAGGATAGGCTAGGGCATAACTTTTAGGATGAAGGAATTTTCTATCTCTAAAATTTCATCCCATCTGGGTGCAGTGGTGCACACCTGTAATCCCAGTGACTTGGGAGGCAGAGGCAGGAAGATCTCAACCAACCAGAGGCAGTCTGCATAATTTAGAGAGACCCTGTCTCAAAAAGTTAAAAAAAAAATGGACTGGGGGTTGCAGCTCACTGGTCCAGCATTTGCAAAGCATGCAAGCGTGAGGCCCTGGGTTCAACCCTTAGTACCACACACAAAAAAATTTCATTCCAAACCAGGCACATGCCTGTAAGCACAGCACCTCAAGAGTCTGAGGCAGGAGAATCATGAATTTGAGGCCAGAGGCAGCCTGTGCAACTTAGCCAGTTCTCTCTCAAAATGAAAAATAAAAGGGGCTAGGGTGCAGCTCAGTGGTAAGAATGCTTGCATAGTATGTGCAAGGTTCTGAGTTCAATTCCTCCAGTACTGAAAAAAAGGAAAAGAAAAAAGAAAGAAAAGATAAAAAGAAAAAGAAAGGAGAAAAAGAAAGAAGAAAGAAAAAATTCACCCCCTACTACTAAAAAAATTGGATTACAAAAAAAGTATGAGAATAAAGCCTAGAATATTATGAGTTTCTAATTAGGATGAGGCCTGCAGCTATACCACTGTAGCATGCTATCCCGTCACATCTCGGAAGCTAAGCAGCATTGGGCCTGGTTAGTACTTGGATAGGAGACCACGTGGGAACACCAGGTGCTGTAGGCTTGGGAGAAAGACCTGGCAACCCACTCCCAAAACACAATTAGCCATTGAAAACCCTACGAATAGCAGAGAAGCACTGACAATAGTGTTTCGCCTGTTGTACTTAAGGTCTCTATGAGTTGGGCATGGACTCAAAGGCACCTAACAACAAATTAGGATGAGGAGAAACATTAATTCTTGGTTAATAGTTTTATGGCATTTCAAAGTATATTGTATTGCTTCTAGGGTTTTCTAAACTGTACTTAAACTGTATTTTCTCCTTCCTGGTTTCCAGCAATCATTTGTATCCAAATAGGTCAACATCCTTATCTGACTGAACCTAAGTTATTTTTTGACCTTTTGTCATTGTTGTTGTTTTTCCAGTTAAGATGTCTGCTAATTATTTGAAAATGGAAAATACAAAAATATGAGGCTACATAAGAAAATGAAGCCATTGAAATCTTTATCTAATTTGTCTAGCACATATATTAGAAGATTTAGAAAAATAGTCTTGTGTGTAGTAAACAGGCTTAGCAAAGGTTAAACGGCCATTTCCTCTGACCCAATGTGTCAGTAGGGATACAGTTTATGCAATTCTTGGTGCAGAGGTGAACTAAGTATTTTCAAATGGCATGTAACTAGAAAGAAAACCCTTCAAAAACAAAATGTGTCCAGGAACAGACTAGAAGGAAAGATGCACGTAAACATGGACTGTGCCATTAGAAAAACATTCTCATGATAAATAAAACATGCTTGAACAAAATTCATTAGTTAACCTATTCAAGAACCAGTAATAACTGACTAGAATTCACTCTATTGGAAACTAATAACAAGTTGAAAGAAAAAAAATGAACTTCCGGCAGGTCATTCCAAAATTGGTTTCAGGAATACACCTGCATGCATATGCACACTAAGCTGGAGACCCATATTCGATAAACAGTCAAATGAACTTTTAAAGAAATAGTTTTTTTTTCAATAGTCGGTTTGATTTATACAAGTTTATAAAACCTATACATATTAAGAGGGAGTAGGACCTGGCGAGCCACTCCCGAAACAACTAGCCATTGAAAACCCTATGGATAGCAAAGAAACACTATCAGATATAGTGCCGGAAAATGAGGCCCCCCCAGGTTGGAAGGCACTGAAAAGACTACTGGGGAAGAGTTGCCTCCTCCAAGTAGAGTCTACCGTGATGACAGAAATGGAGTAAAACCCCAGGGTGCTCAATGTGATGATGTGGCACGACTCAAAATGAGGAGAAACAACTGTAAACATCCATTAATAATTGGAACATGGAATGTATGTAGTATGAATCTACGCAA
>VMDO01040473.1:0-11903 GCA_007922755.1 Pedetes capensis | reverse complement strand
TCAGTGTCACGTTGTCCTCCCGGAGCACCTGGATCCACGGGGGTTCCAGCGTCACCACGGCCTTCGGGAACTCTGCTGAGGGTCCGAGAGAGAAGGCAGCATGAAGGAAGACAGGCCTGACAGCCCAAGCCCACCTCAGATCTCAGAGCAAGAGGCGCCTGTGCGGCTCCTGGAGAGCCAGCAGTGGAACCAGGCCTGCAAGGCTCCTGCAGCTGAGAGGGAGTCCTCTCACTCACCTCACCCGGGCACAGGGGGAAGCGAGAGGGAGGGAGGAGGCAGGGAAACACCGGGAAACCTCAGTTCCCCCTCACACGCACACTCTCTCTCACACGCACACTCACTCTCACACATTCTCTCACATTTTCTCTCTCACACACATTCAATCTCATAAACACACACACACACATTCCTTCTTTCTCACACATGCACACCCTCTCACACTCACACATTCTCTCACACACACACTCATATTCACTCTCATTTACACACACATTCTCACACACATTGCCTCTCAATCAGTCTCTCTCTCTCTCTCTCTCTCACTGCTCTTCTCCGCTAGTGGATAAACTCTCCAGAGCAGGCTAAGGGCAAGAGGGCCCATTTGTTTTGATCTCACATCATTCTTACTCCCTCACAAAAGAGGTCAGGGTGGCCAGCCCTCACCTCACACCCAGGAATACCAGAGCCTCTGTGGGAAGGTTGAAGGTACAGATAAGGAAAGACGTGCCAGCAAAAAGTTCACTCCACAAGCTTCAACCAGAGGCATGGAAAAAGCTCTTTTTGTCAGAACGGACCTTGAAGCCCTCAGATCCATGTAAAGGAGAGGATTTGTCCACACAAGAGATGATCTGTGCAGATCATGTGACTTTGTGTGTGCTTGAATTTTATCTGGAGAGGGGAAGCTCCTGACCTTTTCTAATAACATTTGAGAAAATCTTTGAAACATACTAACAACATATGTATAGGGGACAGTGCAATACTTCAATACATGTTACAATGTGTAACCGTCAGATCAGAGTAATTGGCATGTCCATCATCTCAAATATCATTGCTTTGTGTTGGGAACATTCAAAATTTTCTATACTAGCTACTTTGAATTATGCAATTAATTGTTGTCAACCATAGTTACCTTCTGTGCTACAGAACATTGTAAGTTATTCCTCTTAAGGAACTGCACCTCATCCTGTCTCCATCCTGCCCTTCTCCCCAACACTCCCTAGGCTCTGGTAGCTACAACTCTACTCTTCACTCCTTTGAGATCAATTTTTTAGAAGTTTTTGATTATTTATTTATTGTGATACTAAGGGGTTGAACCTAGGGTCTTGCATACTTTGCAAGAGCTGTACCACTGAGCTGCACCCCCAGTCCATTTTTTATTTTTTATCTTGAGACAAGATCTCACTGTTATGCAGGCTGTCTCTGGCCTCAAACCTGTGATCCTCCTGCCTCAGCCTACCAAGTAGCTGGAATTACAAGTGCGTGCCATTGTGCCTCGGTCTAGAAGCTCGATTTTATTTAGAGAGTGGAAGGCAGATGAGAGAAAGGACAAGCCAGGTGCAGTGGCACACACCTGTAATCCCACTGACTCAGGAGGTGGAGGCAGGAGGATCACAGGTTCAAAGGAGGGAACACATCTCATTTTTTGTGAAGTGCTTATAACATCTCACTGTAACAGAATCAGAAGGGTTGAAGTACCTGGGCACCAGGGCTGCCCGCTACCAGCCTCCCTGGGAAGAGGGGAAGAAGGGGGGCAGGGCATGTTCTTGGAGCAATGATCCTTCCTGGTCCTGACCTGGAACCAGGCTTGGTTGCTGGTGCATTCAGAGCTTCTCAGACAGGGCCCTGGGCGAAGAGGGCAGTAGCAACGGGGGAAGCAGAGGATATGGGTAGAGTACTTACCAGGTGTCCCAGCAACAACAGCTGTAAAAAAGAAAGCAAAGATCAGCTGGGACTGGAACATCTGCATGAGATGGGCCTCCTGGGCTCAGAACCTCTTTCACTCACAGCCCAACCCTTGCCCCTGGCCACCCCCTAGGACTCCCTAGATGAGGTACATTGTCAAATGCACTGACAGATCCTTCCTCAATAATAGAAGAAGATGAAACAAAATAATATAAAACCCTCCTCGGGTAAGGGGTAACCTATATGAATAATGCCTATCAAATTGCATATATGAAAATTGTCACAATGAAAAGCATGTCAAAATGAATCACATTATGATGTACATTAAAAATTTCTAATAAAAAAAAACACTAAATGGAAAAAGCACATGTATAGGAAATAAAATTGATTACCCAACTTGAAAAAAAAAAAACAACCCTCCTCCATCAGTGTCGTGATACTTTTGCTTGGTTTAGCAATTTCGGGAGGCAGGGATTAAACTCGGGGCCTCATACATGCTAGGCAAGTGCTCTACCACAGAGCCACCCCCTCAGCTTTTTTATTTCTTATTTTGAGACAGGGTCTCTCTAAGTTGCACAAGCTGCCTCTGGCCTCAAACTCCTCCTCCTCCTCCTACCTCAGCCTCCAGAGTCACTGGGATTACTAGCATATACAACGTGTCTGGCTCAGGCTGAACGGTTTTGACTGATTAAAACTAAAATGCCACTAGGAAGTTCCTCGTTTGAATTTACATATGATTCATGCTTCAGTGGAAATAATTTTGCAAGAGACTGTCCTGGAAACAGAGTTGTTTTTTTTTTCCTGTGGGAGAGGGGAAGATTATACACATAATCCACAATCATTATAGAAAAATAGAAAATACAGCAAAAATACCATTTTGGTTTATGTCCTATTGGATTCCCCCCATGAAAAAATATATATATAATGTTTACATGTAGGCATGCTTAAATGGTAGATGAGGTTATATTATAAAAAGTGTTCTCTAGCCTAACTTTTCACAGAACCAATACAAATTCTAGGAGATTAATCTGTCTCTGTGCACTGGGATTTAACTCAATTGGTAGAGGACTGCTCTGCAGTCTCTGAGGTCCCGAGTTCGATTCCCAGAACTGCAAAAATGGGAGAATGACATGGCAATCCACTCCCAAGGCAATCCCCAAACAATTTTTAGCCATTGAAAACCCTGTAAGGGTCACTATGAGTCAGACATGACTTGACGGCACCTAACAACAATCTGTCTCTGTATTGTCAGTTTTAACACCTGCATTCCATTCTACTGTTTGACTTTCCCTTCATTTATCTTCTGTGTCTACTAGACATTTAGGTCACCTGGATTTTTGCCATAGGCAAGGGAAAGAGCTTCCCAAGTTGGAGCAAGCTCTGGGCCAAGAAGGGCCAGGAAAGCTGAATGGAAGGGTGGAGAGGTGTAGGCACCACTATTGGCTGAAGACACAAAGCAGGTCCTGAGCTGAGTTAGGGCTCAAGGTTTGTGTTTGTATGGGTGCATGAATATGTGTCCATCCCTTGGTGGGGGTTTCTCTGGTATTTGGGCCAAGAGGAAGCCAAGAGCCTTCCAAATCTGTGTATATTTTTAGGGACAAAAGCATTAAGGGAGCTGGAGGTGGTGGCACGTGCCTGTAATCCCAATGACTCCAAGGTGGAGGCAGGAGGATCACAAATTTGAGGCCAGAGGCAACCTGGGTAAGTTAGTGAGACCCTGCCTCAAGATAAAAAACTAAAAAAGGGGCTAAGGGTGCTGTTCAATGATGGAGGACTTGCAAAGTATATGCAAGGCCTTGGATTCAGCCTCTCAGTATTGAGAAAAATAAAGGAAAGTAAGTATGGAAGGAAACTGAGGCAGGAGCAAGGCATGAGAATGAGGCTCTGTGGAGACTGTCGATCTGGGACTTAGCAAACTGGATTCTGGTCCTGATGCCACCTCATCTCACTATGTATACACTGAGACCAGTCACTCCATCCCTTCGCAATCCAACATTAATCAGCCACCTTGAGTGACTTCCTACTGTCCGCCATTTATCCTGAGTCCACCTAACAGAAAAGATGGAAGTCCCTGCCCCCACTGCAGCCAACGGTCTAATGGTGCAGATGAGCAAACGTGTAATCTAATGAAAAAGAGATATTGTCGATGCCTCTGGAGGAATATGAATGAGGTGCTGTGCAGGTTCAGAGGATGAAGAGATTCTAAGGCTCTGTGTGTGTCAGGATTTGGGCTTGGTAAGGAGGAAAATCCCATAGAGAACATGGAACGTATCTTGGAGCGCCAAGGATTGATATGCTTTTGACAGGCAGAGAGGGAAGAGATATTACATGGGACGGTCTGGCAGCCACTTGTTGACATTCCCAGGAAGTTGCAGGCAACTTCTGCTTGATTTCTGGTCTCTGCTAAAGCACCGCCAACAATGAGGAACATAGCAGAAAATGGAGAGAGAAGCCACACTCTGGAGAGCTCCTAATGCGGCTGACTTGATGGTGGGGAAGAAGCCAAACTGAGTTTGAGTGCTGACTTCTTCACTGCTAAGTGACCTTGCATGAGAGAAGGACATGGCTATCTATTCCCGAGGCAATCCCAAAACAATCAGCCATTGAAAACCCTGGGGGTCGCTATGACCCGGATACGTGACACCTAACAACAAGTGACCTTGCAGAAATTGCTTAGCTCTTCTCTGTTTCAGTTGCCTTGCTTGCAAATGGAGATAATGACAGCAATATCCACTTCCTATGGTTATTGTAAAGGTGAAATAAAATAATCCTGATAAGGCACTTTGAGCTCTTTTTGCATGCCTGACATGTTAGGTGCCACGGAGTCAGTGTCCAACTCATAGCCACCATATGTACAATGAGTGAAACGGCATTATTAGTGCTTCTCTGCTATTCATAGGGTTTTTAATGGCAGATTGTTTTTTGGGGAGTGGGCTGCCAGGTCCTTCTCCCAAGCCTACAGCACCTGGTGTTCCCAGGCAGACTCCCAGCCAAGTACTAACCAGACCCCACCCTGCTTAGCTTCTGAGATCTGACGGGATCAGATTCCACAGGGGTACAGCTGCAGACACCTGACACATAGTAAGTTTGAAATAAACATAAGTAGCTGGGTGCAGTGGCACCTGCCTGTAATCCCAGCGACTTGGGAGGCAGAGGCAGGAGGATCGCAAGTGCAAGACCAGAGGCAGTATGCATAACTTAGAGAGACCCTGTCTCAAAAAGCAAAAAAATGGGCTGGGAGTGCAGCTCAGTGGTACAGTACTTGCAAAGCATGTAAGCACAAGGCCCTGGGTTCAACCTCCAGTGCTGTAAAAAAGAAAAAAAAAAAAAGAAAAAGAAAAAGAAAAAGAAACATAAGCTAATTTTTAAAGTTTGCTTTTTAGTTCAGTGAAGAGTAGGCGGTCACTTAGAAAGTTCAAATTGGAGCTGAAAGTGCTGTGTCACAAGCTCAGAAAGAGAAATTCCACATGTTCTCACTCATATGGGAGCTGAATCAAAATTATAAGGAAAAAATCCTATACAAACGTCGGGTCATAATAAAAGAAAAAAAAAGCTAAGAATGGTGTTATTATAGATAGTCTAGAAAATGCATGTAATAGTTCTGACAAGGTGAAAGCAAGTTCACTACAGAAAAAGTTTCTATCTTAAACAGAATTGGAACCCAAGGATATAGAGAAAAATATTACCATATAAAGACAAGTAAATGGAAGAGAGCCTGCAGCGGTAGCCCTGTGGCGTCCAATCCCGTCAGATCTCGGAAGCTAAGCAGGGTCGGGCCTGGTTAGTACCTGGATGGGAGACCACCTGGGAACACCAGATGCTGTAGGCTTGGGAGAAGGACCTGGCAATCCCCTCCCAAAAATCAACCTGTCATTGAAAACCCTATGAACAGCAGAGAAGCACTGACAATAGTGTTTCCCCTGTTGTACAGAAGGTCGCTATGAGTCGGATACCGACTTGTCAGCACCTAACAACAACAAATGGAAGAGAAGCCTTTGATGGGGAGGTGGGATGGGAGAGGAAGCACACAAGAGGGTAAGGGGGAACCTATATGAATAATGTACAACAAAATGCATATATGGAAATGTCACAATGAAAAGCATGTCAGAATGAATCACATTAAGGTATACATTAAAAATTTCCAATAAAAAAAAAGTGCTGTGTCAGATTAATTGGAACAAGGGGAGTACCCAAGATTAGTTAAGAAAAAGATGATGGCAGTGATCTGGGATACATAGGGATGACCTGCCTAAAATCTGGCTGCTTTATTTCTTGACCTTCTCCTCTGCAACGAACTTTCTTCCATACAGCTTAGCCACACATGCCCAGTTATACCCCAGGCTTTGTCATCACCACAAACCACCTTTGTCGTTAGGTACCATCAAGTCAGATCCGACTCATAGCGACCCTCATAGGGTTTTCAATGGCTGATTGTTTGGGGATTGCTTCTGGAGTGAACTACCCCATCCTTCACCCATTTTTGTGGTGCTGGTGATTGAACTGTGGTCTTCAGAGAGTGCAGAGCAACACTCTACCAACTGAGCCAAATCCTAGCCCACCACAAACCATACTACTCACACCTACAATCCCAGGACTCGGGAGGCAGAGGCAGGAGGATTACAAGTTCAAGGCCAGCCTCAGCTACATAGGGAGACCTTGTCTGAAAAAACAAACCCAACATGAGTCACAAAATCAAACATCCTGTGCTTCAGTCACAGCTTCCTCTGTATCCATGTCATCTTCTCAGATATGGCCTCCATAATCATCTTTGAACATCACATTTACCACATCGCTATCTGTCCTAAAACCCACACTTGCCCTCACTCCTCCTCAACCCCCAATCCGGCTTAAATTCAATGATTCATTATTATAACCACTTCATTGCAAATCCACTTAACTTCTTTGCCCTTTTCTGTCTCCATCAAATGCACCTGTATTCCTCATGCTTTTACATGTTCATCTGTATTGAGAGTACAAAGTAAAAAGAGGATAGAGATGTAAGAGAAATTCAAGAGGCTGAACTGAGAAAGCTTGGCACTTGGTGAGACGTGGGGGCGATAGAAGTAGATGACCCAAAAAAAGGTGGCGACACTCATGCAAATATAAATCTTAGAAGGATAAGAACACTTATAAGGGAAAGATGATAAGCTGGATTTTGAATATACTTTTATTTCTAAGGTGGTAAATCTATCTGGAGGTATCCAAACAGCAGGCAGAAATATGAAAGTATATAGAGGTAAGCAAGAGAAATGAGTTTGGGAGTTATTGATATAGAAGTAATAGCTACAAACTTGAGCATGTAAGAGTGGCAAGGGAGACAGTGCAGTGGGAAGTGGGTGGAGGAGAAGGAGGAGGAGCAGCAGGAGGAGGAGGAGCAGGAGGAGGAGAAGAAGGAGAAGGAGAAAAAAGAAAGAGGAGGAGGAAGAGGAGGAGAAGAGGAAGAGAAGAGGAGGAGGAGGAGGAGGCAACAACAGTAGTAGTGGTAGAGCAGGAGGAGGAGGAAAAGAAAGATGAAGAAAGGAGAGAAAAGTCGCCAACCATATAATCATTCCACATTCAACAAATATTAGTGAAAACTAACTATGCTTACATGCAATGTGCTCATCATGAGGGAGACAAAGGCCTTGTACCTTGGGTCAGGAAAAGTGTCTATCACGTTCACTGCTAAGTCCCCAAGTCCTATAACTGTGCCTGACACATAGAACTTACAAAAGGTTGAAATAAGGCAGTTTGAAAATCAGCAGAAGCAAAGGTGTTGAAACCAAAGTGCAGTGTGGGCACTGCCTAGTAGTAAAGGAAGATCCATTCTGGTGCAATGGGAACGTAGTTAGTTCAGTTGAACGGGAGCTCTTTCAGTAAGTAATGGACCAGCCCTGAAGGCGTTTATGAAGTGTAGTGACTCAGCCATAGCTGTGCTTGAAGATGCCAAGCACAGCTGAATGTACAGGGACTGAATGTACAGCGATGCAGAGAATGGAAGACAGGAGCAATCAAGACACAGTTGAAGGTGTTGTAAAACTGAGTCATTGGGTAATGAAGACCTAAATGTGGAGAACGAGAAAAGAGTGGAAAAGCTGGACTAGATCCTTGGAGACTGAGCAAAAGGCAAAAGGGAGAAAACACCAAAAGTCTTTCCTAGCAGTCTTGTCCAGGTAACTGGCACAATGGTAGCATTATTAGCTCAAACAGAGAAGCACATCACCTCTCTAGAGCTGAGCCTCCTTCTGTGAAAAATGAGGTGATTCAGCACTCATTTTACACTCTGTTCTGCTTTAATCCACTTGTGGAGAAATAGTCTCTCTTCCTTCCCCTGCCTCCAGCAGGATTGCTAGAGTCTGGTCTTCATCAGCCTGCCTCCACACTCCTGAATTTCGCAACATGCCTCCCAGGCCACCCTCAGGTCTGCCCACGCTTGGCTCTGACCTGGGCATCCTTGCTTCTGCTCCCTCCTGAGGGACCCAACTCACCTGGGAATAGCACAGCTGTCCACAGTAGCATGTGGCCCAATGTCTGTGAGGGATTGTGGTCAGCCCAGTCCCTGTCAGGAGCCAGCAGGGGCCTGAAGGAGGAGATGCCCATTGCCCCTGCAGTGAGCCGGCTGCAGCAGGGTACAGGCACAGGCCTCGGTCCAGGCTTGGCGGACTTTACCCAGAGGACACACAAATACTGAAGTCTGAATGAGGAAGTGAGAAGAAACAGTCTGTTTAATCGCAGGCTCCTCCCCTTCCACCCTCTTTCCTCTCATCTCTTCCCTCCTAGGAGATGCAGGGCTTCCCAGAATCAGTCTGGCTGAGCTTTAGTCACAGGAATTTTAGAAAGTAAGGAGCATCTCTCGCCTTCTTCCAAGGCCATAGCTGGCCTGGGCTTCTGGGAGAAAGAGGAAACTAGTTGGCAAAACCCAGCCCGGAAATTCTTACCTCGGTCTCCATCCTCCTTCGAAAAGAGGATGGAGATTGTGGAGAGGCAGTCTTCTGGGAATTCTTCCATAGAGACCCAGACACTAGAATCTGACTCTTTTTGAAAGTGAGCATAGGGTCTGGAGACTACCCACCCTCCCGGTATGCTCTCCATCCTCACGGTCCCTGACTCCCTGTTGGATTGTACAAGAGCAAAGTGATATGTCAGAGTAGCAATGGGATGATACCGTGGAAACAGGGAAGAGGGTGTTTCAGAACCCCACTGGTGCTTTGCAGACCAGCCCCAGCCAGATCTCAAGGTCCCTTGATGAGGAAAACTATGTCACAGAGAAGGTCATGCATGATAAACTAGTCAGAGGGCTGACGCCTGGAATTCCTGTAAGGCTCATTTCTGAGAAGTAGAAACTTACTTTGCGCCCAATCCATTTGTGTCTTGGAGTATTTTTCTGGGTTTGAGCTGCTGGGTACAACAATACCAGTGATCCTCATCAGTTCCCTCCTGTATTCATTCCTTATTCACTTATTCATTCATTTAGTGAAATATCTCAATAAACACCTATTGAGCACCAATTTGTGCCCTGGTTTTTAATCCTGGTCATTTTCCCATCACTGCTCTCACTGCTACGACACAGTGAAAGAGCATGGGCTCCCGAGCTGTAAATTCAAGTTTGGATCCCAGGGAGTTTCTCCGAGCTTCAGGGTCCAGATCTATAAAAATGAAGGTCACCATGAGGCAGGATAGAAAGACGGAAAATTTGGGAGAAGTGGGAAAGAAAGAGCTTCTCTCTCTCTGGGATCTGGTCTGAGTCCTGACAGCTGAGATTTCCCACACAACCAGGAAGGCTGCAGTGAGAACTGCCTGCATAGAATCCTGTGCTTTTTAAAGAACCTCACTAAACCAGATTATGAACTATAATTAAAGTGAACAGGCCTAAGTAACTTCCTTGTGACTAGATACAGTACGAATTTCCTCAACTATCCCCATCTAGATATTTGAACAATGCACACTTTCCTATCTGTAAATCTGTATTTTGCACCTGCTGGGACCCCATGCGAAGACACTGATGGGTGATCTCTCTTGAGAGGCCTGCATCCATGTCTTGGATGTGTACTATTATTTCCTTAGGTGTCTCTCTCTCTGTACCTATATGCTTCACCCTAAAGGTGAAGGTACCCTTACCTTTCCCTAAGAGACCCTGATGCTTTGTTTTAATCTCTGACTCATCCTGAAATTCCTTTCTGGGACCAAGCCCAGGGCCCAGCAATTCCCCAAATAGAGGCCCTGAAAAGGGGAACTCCTTAGGGCAAGCAGTAATGTTTGGGTACAGCACTCCTAAATCCCACTGACAATGCAGCTGATCAACTTAAGCAGTTTCTCAACCTCAGCACTACTAACACTTTTAGGCAAGACATTTTTTTTCTTCTCTTTGCTCTTTTTTCTTTCTTTCTTCTTCTTTTTTTTGACAAATTTTCACTATGTAGCCCATGCTGGCTTGAACTGGCACTGTGGCCCAGGCCAATCTCCATCTCAAAATCTTCCTGCCTCAGCCTCCCAAGTGCTGGGACAATAGGTATGCACCACCTTGCGTGGCTGCCAAATAATTCTTGTGAGGGCCTGACCTGTGCACTGTAGGATGTTTAGCAGCATCCCTGGCCTCTTACCCATTAGCAGCCAATGGTACCCCCAGTTATGAAAAAGAAAATCTCCAGATGTTGGTAAGATATTGCCTAGTAGAGCAAAATGCCGTCAGTTGAGATCCCTGCACTCATTTTGGGGAAACATAAAAGAATATGAGAGCTAGCAAAGCACTTGGTACATGGTGGTGTCCAGTGAACGCTATTTTCCCTGCCTTTTTTCATCACCCACAGCATCCCTTGTTTACCATCAACACCCCCAGAGCCTGAGATATTCTGGAAGCCAGGTGGGGGCCCCTCCAGGGGCCTCATTCCTAAATATCCTTTCAGGAAGCAAGTTGTAATATTGGAGGAAATGACATTGTAAAACCTTGTTACAATCTGTGGTCTTCTGAGACTTTCAACAGCTCCACCCTCTCTACCACACACTTTTACTACAGGCTCCGTCCTGCCTCCCCCAACCGCCCTCCAGCCCTTACCTGATTTCTATCAGTGGTGAGAGGGCCATGGGCTAACATCAATACTGTAAAATGATCATTAGAAATGAGCACGTAAGTTCACACACTAAGAAAGCAAAATTAATAATCACTATGTGAGCCTATGAACACATACCCTGGAGGAGGCACTGGAATTATCTCTAACATTTACAACCCCAGAAGATAAATATTATCATCCTCATTTGCATATGAAGAAACTTGGCTTCTGAGAAGTTAAAATGATTTGTCCCTGGCTAGATGGTTAGTAAATGATGGAGTCAGAATACAAAACGGGTTTGTCCAATGTTAAAGATTTCTACAGCATTTGAGTGGCTTCCCAGACTGTACAGGGACCGCCCAAGCCCCCTGGATGAGTTGCCAATGCACTGAACCCCGAGTGGCCCTCAGGCCTGGGCATGCCTTGCTGGGACCAACTGTGCCAGCTGGGCACAGCCTCATTTGTTTATAACATCAGACGTGTGGTTTTCTCTGAGGACCTCAAGGTGGAAACAGCCAGAAAACCATGCCCTGCACTTGCTACTTCCTGAATCATCTCGGGCCCTAGATACCATTACCAACATTTCACTGAGGCGAAAGAACCAGATGTCTTTTTGACAACTTATGAAAGGAGGCAGACACAGAGCCAAGTAGGGCATTTCCTGGGGTACTACACTGAAACCAAAATAGGAATCTCTTTTCCATCATAGCTTGTTGTTGTTGTTAGGTGCCATCGAGTTGAGTCCAACTCATAGCAACCCTATGTACAGCAGATCAAAACACTTGCCGATTCTGTGCCAGGCAAACGATCTTATTTATGTTTAAGCCCATTGTTGCAGACACTGTGTCAATCCATCTGGTGGAGGGTTTTCCTCTTTTGCGTTGACCTGCCACTCTCCCAAACATGATGTCCTTCTCCAGGGATTGATCTCTCCTGACTACATGTCCGAAATATGTAAGACGCAGTTTGGCCATT
>VMDO01040472.1:0-11901 GCA_007922755.1 Pedetes capensis | reverse complement strand
TATAACTCTGGTTATCAATGATAAATCCACACAATATCACTCAAGTATTAGAACAATAAGGTAAAGGCAGCTTCCATTTAAATAAAACTCTGATATTTTAGGAAATATAGAAGATAATTAAGAATTTTACCACAAATCATTGTGTAGGAGGATTCTCAGTAGTATTGCTTAAAAGAGAGGATTTCCTTAATATATTAACTTTTCTTCTGAGTTACCAGCCTTCTATGACTGGAGGAGTTTTGGGAAAAGTGGCTAGATTATATTAATCACTTTCACTCCTCTCAGTAGTTTATGTTTTCTTTCCATTTCCAACCACATATTAGCAATTAAGCCCTTATGTGTTCACCATTCAGGAGAATCATATGACAAGGCAGAAAGTAGAGGAGAAAGAACTTTACAAAAAAATTATACTTTTAGGGAATGGGTATGACTTTTTAAAAAATATGTGTTCTGTTAAACCCCAAACCATGAGTCTTCTTTTTACTTTAATTTTTAATTCACAAATAAATTATATATACTTATGGTATGCAACATGTTTTGAAATGTATGTTAGGTGCCATCCAATTGGGATCTGACTCTTAGTGACCCTACATACAACAGGCAAAACACTTTGTCAGTTTGGTTTGTCAGATTGATTTTTAGGAGTGAGTTGCCGGGTCCTTCACCCAAGCCTATACTATCTGGTGTGCCCAGGCGGTCTCCCATCCAAGTACTAACCAGGCAAGACCCTGCTTAGCTTCTGAGATCTGAGGGGATCAGATGCCACAGTACTACATCTGCAGGCCCTTGAAATGTATATATCTTGTGAAATGGCTCAGTTGAGCTAATTAACATAGGCATTGCTTCACATACATATTTCATTTTGTGAGTGTAGTGAGAATACTTAAAATATACTTTCTTGCTAATTTTCCAAGAATAAAATACATTACTGTTAACTATATTCACTGTTGTAAAATCGATCTCTTAAGCTTAGTCCTCCTAAGTAAAATATTGTATCCATTGACCAGTTTGATCTCTCCAAACTCAGCACTGTCCCAGCTGTTGGTAAACACCATTCTATTCTTTATTTGTATGAGTTTTACTTTGTAGCTTCCACATGCAATTAAAATCATGTGGTAGTCACTTTTTCTGTGTGGTTTATTTCCTTTAACATAATGTATTATGTGTATTATGTGTTCAACCATGTTGTTACAAATGACCGGATTTCTTCCATTTTAAGGCTTAGAAGTTTCCAGTGTATGTACACACCACATTTTCTTTATCTATTTATTTGCTGATAGACCCTTAGTTTGAGTTCATACCTTGGCTAATGTGAAAAATCCTGTGTTGAACCCAGGAGTACAGATGTCTCTTTCACATACTGATTTCAATTCCTTTACCTATATACCTGGTAGTGTGATTGCTGGATCATATGGTAGCTCTATTTTTAATTTTTTGAGGAATCTCTACACTGTTTTCTGTAATGGGTATACTAATTTACATTCTTAGCAACAGTGGGCAAAAGTTCCCCTTTCTTGACATGCTCATCAATACTTAAAATCTTTTTGATAATACTCATCCTAACAGATGTGAGACGATGTCTCATTGTGGCTTTGATGTGCATTTCCCTACTGATCAGTGATATTGAACATTTTGTTCATATAGCTGCTGGCGATTCTCATGATTTCCTTGAGAAATGCCTATTCAGACCTTTTGCCTAATTGTAATTAGGTTATTTGTTTTCTTGCTATTGAGTTGTTTGGATTTCTTCCATATTTTGGATATATCATATATATGTAAATGTATATATGATTTTTTATATACGTACCAACTTTTCCAGTACTGAGGATTGAACCCACAGCCTTTAGCAAGTGCTCTATCCGTGACCTGGATCCTCAGCCCTGCACATTTTTTAACTTTTCTTTTTTGAGACAAGTCGTCTCTAAGTTGTGCAGGCTGCCTCTACCTCAAAGCTGTGATCCTATTTTTTCAGCCTGCTAAGTCACTTGGATTACAGGTTTATGTCACGGTGCACATTCATGTTTTGGATATTAACCCCTTAGCACATGTATGTCCACAACCATACTGCCCTGACATCCAGTCTCATCAGATCTCAGAAGCTAAGCAGGGTTGGGCTTGATTGGTCCTGGGATGGGAGACCTCCTGGGAATACCAGGTGCTATAGGCTTGGGAGAAGGACCAGGCAGCTCACTCCCAAAACAATTATCCATTGAAAAATCTGTGAATAGCAGAGAAGCACTGACAATAGTGTTGGGCGTGGCACAGTGTTGGGGAATGTTTCCTTCTGTTGTACATAGGGTCCCGATGAGTTGGACCCAACTTGATGGCACCTAACAACAGGAACATGACATGTATAGTTTGAAAATATATTCTTCCATTTTATAGGCTGTCTCTTTACTCTGTTGATTGTTTCCTTTGCTACGCAGACTTTTTTTTTAGTTTACCTTAATCCCATTTGACTATTTTTGCTTTTGTTGCTGTACTTTGGGGTTCATATAAAACAGAATCATTATTTAGACCATTGCCATGGAGCTTTCTCCTCAATGTTTTCTTCCATTATTTTTACAGCTTAAAGTCTTACAATTAATTTTTAAATCTATTCGAGTTGATTTTTGTATATGATGTGAGATAGAGTCTAATTTCACTCTTCCCATGTATATCTAGTTCTCCAATTTTCTCAGGTTCATTTAATGAAGAGACTGTCTTATCCCTATATTTATCTATAGACAGAAATGACGCCAAGAATGCACAATGTGTCTAGATAGATAGATAGATAGATAGATAGATAGATAGATAGATGGATGAAGGGAGATGTATTAGGGGAATTGGGTTATGTTGCTATGGAGGCTGAAAAGTCAGAAGATATTCCATCTGTGAGCTGAAGACCTTGGGTATCTGGTAGTATGGTTCAGTCCAATCCAAATGCTTCAGAAATAGGGGATCTGATGGTGTATTTCTCAGCCTAAAGCCTAATCCCTACCCAGGGGTGGGAGGTGGACAATGCAATAATTTCTGATTTGCAGACTCTGGAAAACCTGTAGCTCTGATATCCAAGGGTAGGAGGTGGAGAGTGTTCTAGCTCCAGGAATGAGAGAGAAGGAAAGTCATTTTTTCTTCTTATTCTTATTTTTTCCAGGCCCCAAGCCAGTTGGATGGTGCTCCTCCTATTTCTTGTGGAAATGCCCTCACAGATACACCCAGAAGGAATGCCTTACCAAGTCTCTATGTATGTCTTAATCGACACAAACTGACACCTAAAATGAACTGTGCCAAGGACAAATATCAAGGATGAGATGTGCCTTGTCCCCCAAAATGTCTTGACTAGATGTAGGGACTGCTCCAGAAATTTGATGAAACCCTGGGGGAGAGGAGCATTTCAAACTGAGTTTGTTTTGAATCATAGAAAAAAATAACTTTGTATTTTTTGCATAACTGAGTATGTAGAATGAGATTGCACTGCTTCAGAAATCTGAAGCTGTTAATATTTTCTGAACTTATCTCCTGAGGAGAATTTTCTTTCGGTTTTGTGTAGTATTTGACAAAGCTCTTTGTGAAATAGTGACTCCGCAAGTGGGACATTCAAGAAAACAGTTTTGTTACCATAGACGGACAGTAGTTTTATAAGGGAGGTAAAACAAGGTCCTTATGAGGGCAACTTTGTAATTAATGATGTTCATAAGAGATTTCTAAGGGAAAGTGACAATCAAAATAGATGTCTTCCCACTTGCTGATACTCTTTCTTCCATTTCACTTCATTGTGCTTACAGTATTAGACATAGCTGTATTTGATAGAGTTATATAAAACAATACTTTTCTCTGACATATAGTACTCACATTCTAAGTGAAAGAGCAAACAGGTTAATCAGTATGTATGGAACTTACTGCAATGGAATCTGAGATGTAGTCTGGATAGAAAATAGCTGGGTGTGGTAATGCATGGCTATAATCCTAGTACTCAACAAGTATAGGCAGGGGGATCTCAAGTCAAGTGTAACCTGGGCTACATAGCAAGACCCTGTCTCAAAAAACCTAAAAAAGAAAGAAAAGAAAAGAAAAGAAAAATGAAAATAGTACAATATATTACTGAAGCATGAGAAGGAATAAGGAGAATGAAGAATGAGAATCTTATGTGCTCTAATCTATGTAATTATCTATAATAAACTCTACAAGGGCTACTGAGGGCTCTGATGTCACTCTCTAGCATGGTGAGAAGAATAGATTTCATCCTTTCTCAATCAGTTCTTCTATCCTATGAGGCCTGGTTTTCATCAGAATATCCACATCTTATTTTGGCTGCCTTAATTACTGATATTGGAGTGTTCTTAACATTTGCTTGCCATGCACATAATGCCTTAGCTCTCCATATCTCTAACCAGAGCACTATAGGGTTGTCTATTTTCTGTAAAAACTAGAATAGTAGGTAGGGTTGTCTGAGCCTTTGTGCATGTACTCAGAGGGAAACTTTCTCATAGGCACTTACATATGTTCATTCTTTCCATACGCATCAAATACTGTATGTGGTTCTCTTATGAGAAGTTCCTTTAATGTCCATTGACAATGAAAGTAATCCCTTTGCTCTGCCATATTACTTCATAGCTAACACCATTATACCCTCCTGTAGCAAACATAGTTTAGGACTTGACTATGCATTCATTCCATGCTCTAGATCATGGGGATGATGGCAGAAGTAGTCATTCCTTGAGGTGTGAAAAAATGTTACATGAAGAAAGTTGTTCTTGGACTTTGACTTAAAAGGTGAGTGAGCAGTAATTTGCTGTGAGGGGTGGGAATGAGAACAGCCCAGCAGGGGGAGCAGTATGTATGAAGAAAGCATCCTAGAACAGGAATGTTCAGCATATTTTCAGAATGACAAAAGTTTTGTCCATCACACTCAGTAAAAGAGATTTCATCGCAGAGGCATGCATTTGAAGCATGCACGGTCAGAGGTAGATGAACCAAAGCAAGTCGTTTAGCCAGTGAGTGAGGGTCCATTTCTACTCCACCTCACCATCCAGCCTCATGGTTACCTGATCTTTCTTATTTGCACAATTCTCAAAAACTATGGAAAATAGTGTTTCTCTGTGACAGTGCTCTAAACTAAAGTCAACTGCTAGAGCTCATGATGAAAATAAAAAATAAAAACTTTAATGTTGTTTGTTGTTAGGTGCTGTTGAGTCAAGCACAACTCATAGTCAACTCATAGGGGCTGTCATAGGGTTTTCAATGGCTGATTGTTTCCGGATTGCTTTGGGAGTGAGTTGCCACATCCTTGGAGTGCAGGGGATTGAACCTGGGGCCTCAGACAGTGAAGCATGGCTAAACCCCAGACCCCAAAAGTTTAATACATTCTAAAAATAGAAATGTCAAGAAAAATAAGTGAAATATAGAATTAAGTGGAAATTTGAATTTATGGCATAGACATGCCCATTAAATGCTCAATATGGGAAGAAGAAAAAGCAATTCATGAAACCATTATTTAAGAACCTCAGTGAAAATTCAGGAAAAAATTGAAAGAAAGTTAATATTTATTTTCTTTTAAAATTTTTATTTATTTATTTATTTATTTATTTATTTATTTACTTGTTTTTGGTATTGGTGTTTTAATTCAAGGTCTTTGAGGGCACTGTGAAAGTGCTATGTCACTGATATGCACTCAGAGCACCTTTTTCAATTTTTTTTTTTTAGTCTTGAGACAGGATCTCGCTAAGTTACACAGACTGCCTCTGTCTTCAAGCTTGTGACCCTCCTGCCTCTGCCTCCCAAGTCTCTGGGATTGCAGGTGAGCACCACAGTGCCTTTCTAGTATTTATTTTCTAGTTAGATATTTTAGTTATTCTTTATTTTATTTTAAGAAGGAAGTTATTTGCTTCTATGGCTTTCACATTGTAATATTTTAAGCTTGGATTTCAGTCCTCAAAAACATCGTTGTTGTTGTTGTTGTTAGGTGCCGTAGAGTTGGTATCCGACTCCTAGCGACCCTACCTACAACAGATGAAACACTATTTTCAATGCTTCTCTGCTGTTCATAGGATTTTCAATGGCTGATTGTTTTTGGGGAGTGGGTTGCCCGGTCCTTCTTCCAAGCCTACAGCACCTGGTGTTCCTAGGCGGTTTCCCATCCACGTACTAACCAGGCCCGATCCTGCTTAACTTCTGAGATCTGATGGGATCAGATACCACAGGGGTACAGCTGTAGGCCTCAAAAACATAGAGTTTACTTAATCCAATTTTGTGTCCTACCATGTCTCACAAAATATTATGCTGAAGCTATTCTACAAGCTTTTACATTATCCTTCCATGTATTCCTTATGATACCTGCTTAATATTACATTGTATTAACATAATTCCTGCAATATAGTGAATGATTCTTTGAACATGTACCAGCATATGTTTTGAAGTTTATTTTAGCCATAATAAGTAGGGTGACTATAGATATTTTAATAAAACAAGCTTATTTTTTGTTGTGGGCTGGGATTTAGCTCAGTTGGTAGAGCTCTGTGCTGCTGTCTCTGAGGTCCCGAGTTCAATTCCCAGCACCACAAAAATGGGAGAAGGGCCTGGCAACCCACTCCCAAGGCAATCCCGAAGCAGTCAGCCATTGAAAACTCTATGAGGGTCGCTATGAGTAGGATACCGACTCGATGGCACATAACAACAAGAAGAACATATTTTGTTGTTTTGATTAGTCAACTTAAGGTGAATTTCTATATATGGAATTGTTGGATCGAAGTGTAGGATTATTAAATTTATTTTCATTGTTGTCACCAAATTATGCATTGAAAGTGTTGTGCTAGTCAAAAATAACCACATCTCTTCCTAAAGTCTTTCCAGCATTGAAACTTAAATTTTATTTATTTTTACTTATTTACTTTATAACAATTTTCATCTCATTTTTATTAAAAGTTGAAATTCTTTATCTCCTTAGCCAATGTGAACTTACATTTCATGTGTACTTACTATTTACATTTCTTATGAGAATCAATACTTTAGGTCAATTGAAAATTTATTGCCTGGGATTTTGGTGTTGTTGCCTACAGTTTTTCACTTATGTGGTTCTCATGTAGGGAATGATAAACATTTTAGCACAATTATCCATCATACTTTGCATTTGCAGACACAGTTTTAGTGAGTAATTCTTCTCCACTGGCTATTTTACTCATTAAGCCATCCTTATAATGGCAAAATAAGTAGAAGGGTGGGGAAAAACACCATGTATACTTGGAAAAAAAGCCCCACTAAAGAAATTCATATGTGATGATCAATAATCTACAGCTTTTAGTGATTCACAACAGTACAACAATATTATGGCACCTGTAATGGATTACTTTAGAGCTGAATATTAAGATGCAGTTTTCACATGTATGTAAATATTCAATTATCTACTTTAAGCTAAGCTGAAACGAACATTTCCTTGTACAATTTCAAAGCATGCTGTCTGTGTAAGTGGTCCTAGAGACATCTAGATATAATTGAAGCCATAGAAGTTGATGGAGAATATTTAATAAACAGACTTTTCTAGGACATTCTGGCAATAGTTGCACAGGGTCACTTAAAAATTCAAATAATGTTAATATTTTGGGCTTTTTAGACTAATTTATTTTATAAAATACTCAAGAATGGGGGTTCTTCATAGAGAATATCTTGTACTGTTAGTAAATATAATAGTAAACTGGAGATACTATGTACAGATTATTTCAACTAAAATGTTTTAACTACACAGAAAACATTTGTTTCAAAGATATAATAAGATTAGAAGTTAAGGCACTTAAAGGTCATATACAGTATGATGAGCACTGTTTGTCCAACATTTGGTGAGCAAGTACTCAGTGTGAGAATCTCCTTTAGGTATGATATATGGATTAATTCTTTTAAGACTCATCATGATGCTGCACGGTAGGTATTTTTATTAACTCCATTTTTTAAGGGAAGAAACTTATATGCATAAAACTTACACTTGAGCAAAAAGTTGCAATATATAGATGTTCATGAACTCTTCCCATACATTTTTCATTTTTCTAATATTTTCAAATTTTCTATAATGAACATGGATTGCTTTTCTACTGGTAGAAGTAGAAGTTGTTTTAAAATTATTTGTATCTGTCATGCTGACAGGAACACACATTTAGTTCCACTCCTGCTCATATAGAAGACAAGGGTCAGCTTCAGTCATCCAGTTGGGCTTTTGAGTAGTTACTACCTGTGTATTCCGTTTTACCCAGAGGACACAAAGACAGAACAGCCAACATGAGAGAAAGCTGTCCCTTTCTTTATGAAATAGTAAAGGAAAAAAAATGATGTAAGACATGATCGATCTCACAAGAGGAGTGTACAAACAAACAGCTTCCCAGTGAAACCAACAAGAAAAATTGTGGTTGAGTACAGTTTTTCTGAAAACTGAAAAGGAAAACAATAGCTCGCTGCAAATCCCAGCTGAAAAAATAGGAGGTTACAAAGATTCTTTTAGACCTCATGATGATGTCAACTGCAGTGAAAATACAGCCTTTTCCATTCTCAAAAGTGAAGTCTTTGAAATAGGAGTCCTTCGTACAACACAGTTAAATCTAGCGAGAGGAAAAGTGGCCACATAAAAAGGCACCCAGATAATGTGAGAAAAAGTAGTTCAGTTCCCTTCAGCCCGACAAGCAAGTATTGAGTGTATACTATGTGCAAGGGACAGAGAGGGCTAGGCGCTAAGAATACACAGATAAATAAAACATGCTTCTTGGCTCATTAGAGCTTTTTACCTAGTGTGGATATATATGTAATTGTAATGGGGTAAATGTAAGAGATATTTTCAAGGAATTGCTGTTTTTGTGACATGCAAGGGAATGCGAGAAACATTTACACTCAAGGGATTGGATTTGCTGCTATGTCCAAGGGTCTCCTTTATGTGCCTAGTCTCTAAACTCTGTGAAGAAAAGACCTATGTCAATTTTTCTCTCCGTTGTATAATCAGAATTTAGCAAATTATCTGGCCCTACAAAATAGGAAGGACTTTTGCTGTCCTTTCCCCTGTTCCCTAGATGATTCTCCTAGAACAGGAGTTGGCAAATTGTGTGTCAAATCTGGTCCTGTTTCCATATGGCTCATAAGCTGAGAAGGATTTCAATGTGTTTGATGGTTATACAAGTCCATACATTGTGTACTAGACTGTCAGCTCACAAAGGCTAAATTATTTAGTATCTGACCTTTACAGGTGCTGGAGCTTAGAAGTAGAGATGCGGAGAGAGCCAGTTGCGGGCAGCTCTTTTACACATTGTCACTCTTGCCACATCAAAGAAGTTACATTTTTGATATATTTAGGGTAAATCTCTAACAAGCATTGTGGTTATTGTTCTAACCAGCATAAGAGGAATGAAAAAGATCAACATTGTTTCAGATAGTTAGTGAGTCTATTAGAAGTTAATGGCTCAGTATAAAGACTGGGAATAGAGTAGAATGTGAGCTCTGTAAGTGCAAGAAAGGATGTGAGTTATTTCTTCTCTGTGTCTTCCACACCTCCCACCAGGCCTTGCACATTGTAGTCACTCACTAAGTCTTTGATGAGTGAACAAACAAATAAATTAATGAAATTGAAATGGGGAAAATGAACTTATGCTTTAATTTCATCTGCACTAAAGTGAACCATCCAACTTTATTAATTTGGGAAGATAAAAATACATGAGTTCTGTAGGTTCATTCTAACTTGATATCACTATTTGTACCAAATCACACCCCTCCTAATCATTTTTTAACCACATGTTCATGTCTGCTGCTTTCATGGACACTCGACTCTTGCCTCTTGTCTGTCTCATGCACCTTTAATAAAAACTACTTTTGTTGGGCTTGTTTTGTTTCTGTTTTTCTCAGCTTTTCTTTGTGGCCTAGAATGCCTATGTTGGCATCCAAGAAAAATAATTATGTTAAATGAATTAGAATATATTCACTTATATTTTTAGGTCCTGTTGAGATGTTATGAATCATAAGATCTGGAGGTGATTATTGGCTTTAACTGAAATTGACAAAATGAGAATATGCTCATTATTTTGAGAAGTCAAACAATAAACAGGCAAAGGTGACAGTTAAAGTGTCCTTTGACTGTCCTGAATTGCCAGTCCCCAATTCTGCTCCGACCTCCTCTGTTCCCTCTCCTACTCAGAGGAAATGGTTTGGCTAACTAGGTAAACCTTAAAATTTGGATACATTTACACACACAAACAAACTAAAGGAGTTTCTTCTTTCATTTTGAGTAAATGGAGTAACATATCATTCCTTGTACAGATTTCCAACTTACTTTTTCCACATGAACTTTTCCCATAGTGTTGTTGTTGTTAGGTGCCATCGAGTCAGCATCCGACTCATAGTGACCCTCATAGGGTTTTCAATGGCTGACTGCTTCCGGATTGCCTTGGGAGTGTATTGCTAGGCCCTTCTCCTCCCATAGTATTAGCACATATTATTGTGCATGTCCCTGGAAATCTATAGTTTGTGTGTGCTGTAACTACAATGAGTATTTAATTGATCTTCACAAATGAATTATTGAGTCATTTAGAGCACTGTAGATATTCATGTGGCTCTTTTTCATTTCCCTCCATTGACTAGCCACTTATTTTATCTTTTTCTATTTGACTTTTTATTCCTTAAATCATGTAAGAACTTCAAATAGGAAACTTCCTAGCATAGCATCAGTTTTCTTGGAATGATCTCATATATATATATGACTTGTTCTCTCCCAAGAATATCTTTAAGATATCTTGACATTGCAGTCAAGGTTTTGATTATTTCCAAAACCATTTCATGGGTCTGGATGACATTCTTGCTAGTTGCCTCATGATACTTCTGAGACTTTGGTCTCCTTTTTTTCTTCTTGTTTTCCTGAATTAAGTCAATAATGCATAGAAACAATAATAAATTCAGATGTAGAGCAGTCTTTATACAATTCACATCATATAGACAGCTAGATGGAAATGAAAAGCCTTTCCAAACCAAAGTGAAAGACATGGCTCAGACAGTAATAGAAGAGATACAGTGCTAGAGGGCATAAATAAGTGCAGTGGGAGCATAGAGGAGGAGATTTTAATTCTGTTTGGGGAGGTGGGGAAAGCTTCAGAGAAGAGGCAACAATTTAGCTGAGCATTCAAGGAAGAGCAGACAGTTACAGACAGAAATTGTTAAATGCCCAATTGTTGTTTTTGTCAGGTGCTGTGGAGTCCAAGTCATAGCGACCGCATGCACAACACAGGAAACACTACCTGACACTGTGCTATGCTCAGCACTATTGAAAGTACTTCACTGCTCTTCATGGAGTTTTTGGTGGCTGGTTGTTTGGGGAGTACACTACCAAGACCTTCTTCCAAGCCTACAGCGCCCAGTATTTCCAGGCGATTTCCCATCCAAGGAGACCCTGCTTAGGTTCCAAGATTAGAAAACATCAGACACCAGGGTGCTATGGCTAGCATCCTATATGAAATCATGCTTAAGAACGTTAATCAAGAAGCCTTATCCTTCCTATATCTTAAAAAACTTTTCAGTTAATAGGATAGTGTAGGAAGCCAATTAGGAATGCGTGGTGGGACACCAAGTGTTAATCTAAGGATTTGAGGCCAGAAGAGCACAGCTTGAGTCTGTTAAAACAAAGTTGCCTGCTCAGAGCACCAGCGCCTAGGACTGTTTAGATGAGCATACATGCTCAAGAAACGAACTCACCTATGCCTGTTAATAGAGCTGACTCAAAATTACAAGAAGAAAAAATCCTACTCAAAGGTCAGTTCACATTAAAAGGGGGGGAGGGAAGATAAGAATGAGGTCAATATAAATGGACTAGAAATCGCATGTAATTGTTCTAACAAGATAGAAAACAAAGACCACTACAGGAAAAGTTTCTATCTTAAACAGAAATGGAACCCAAGGACATATAGAAAA
>VMDO01040471.1:0-11901 GCA_007922755.1 Pedetes capensis | reverse complement strand
TGAATACTTATAATAACTGCAAAAGGAAGTAAGACAGGATCACCAGTTGATTATTAAATTATCTCAACGGACACATTAAAAATGTCCCAAAACAACACATTAACTATCTTGCTTTTGCTCACTTAAATATCAAGATGTTAATTAGAACTCTGGGAAACAGTAACTAATATAGTAGGATGACTGTTTAATTCTTTTCAAGAACAGTTGCAATACAATCATTTCCTATCTAATTTAAGACACATCACAAACGTAGTTTTAGATAAATTGACATAATTAAGCAATGTAGAACACTGTGGCTTACTTAAGGCCTTAATAATCAGTAACATTCTATAATTTGAAATGAATTCTAAGCACTGAATATACCCACTAAGCAATATTAAATAACTTACAAAGAAGAAAATTTTAAGTGCTTGCAAATGTGGGGCTATACTTATTTAAAAGGAATTTGTGAAAATTAATTATTTAAGGAAATATCAAGTCTGGATTTTTAATAGATCAGATTACACTAGATGACACTTGTTTGAGAGTATAAAGAAACTCACCATCTTATTTGTTTTCAATAGCTATTTAGAAAATAAACTTTACCCACATTTGACTTTCTAGAATTACTATGCCAGGCATGTTTTATGAGTATTAACAACCAAACTGGAAACAGTTATTTAAATCCCAAATTTCATTTCTTTTATTTTAAGGAGTGCATGAAAGAAAATACATAACTCTTCATGGGAGATAAAAAATTGAGTTGTTCATGAAGTTTATATCTGTTGCACAAATTTTATTTTTATTAATCAATTTACCCTATATCCGGGCTCATTTAAGATATTCCATCAAAGAAACTCAATTTTTATAAATTTTCTTCTACTTATACCTAATAGTACTTTCCTGCCACTGAGCCCTTGAAACTCTATCCTATGAGTCTTCCCCAAGTGTTCCATCAAAAATAGTTTCATAAGTAGGATAGATAGGTATTTTTAAATATTCCTATAGCATGAGTATTTGAAGGATTCTACCATTCTTAACTTCTTTTCTAGGTTATGAAACTTGGAAATCCCGAGATTGCCAGGAGACTACTACTTAGAGGTGCTAATCCCAATTTAAAAGACCGAACTGGTTTCGCTGTCATTCATGATGCAGCCAGAGCAGGTTTCCTGGACACTTTACAGACTTTGCTGGAGTTTCAAGCTGATGTTAACATCGAGGATAATGAAGGGAACCTGCCCTTGCACTTGGCTGCCAAAGAAGGCCACCTCCCTGTGGTGGAGTTCCTTGTGAAGCACACAGCCAGCAATGTGGGGCATCGGAACAATAAGGGGGACACTGCCTTCGACTTGGCCAGGCTCTATGGGAGGAACGAGGTCATTAGCCTGATGGAGGCAAATGGGGTGGGGGGAGCCACGAATTTGCAATGAATGTGAGAGGGCTTTCCCACATTGCTTCTACTTTGCCAGTTAATTGGTTGCCTGTGCTGACTATTTTAAGATCATTTGTTAAAATATAATTTTTTTCGTATTTTAAGCAGCTAGTTAAATACTTTGAAACTGCATAAGTGGAAATCTTACTACAGGTTTATGAATATATTTAAGCAAAATCTTTTTCACTGGCAAAATCTTGATTTCTAACATATAATTGCAAATAGCTTTGGCTTTCTTCTGAATATTTTATCTTTCCTTGACTTTCTCCTTGCTTACACTCTTGTCAATCTCAATATCCAACCAGGAGAGTTTGTTTTAAAAATGTTTTTCCCTGATGCTTCTTTTGCCTAATTAAAAACTTTTTCAGAACAGGATAACGTTTTTCTGTGATTTTCACTCCCCTATAACCCAAGCAACTTGCCACTTAGTATGAACTATACTAAAAAGTTCATAATGTTTTGCTTAACATCAGGAAAAGTACACCAATTGGAAAACTAGATATATTCTGTGTTTGTGATTTGGTTATTATTTTCTTTCTTTCCCCATGCCCACTCCTCAAGTATTTTACGTGGTATTTCTGCTTTTACTAGTATTTCTGCTTTAAAACAGATATGAACAGCATTTTTGAAGACCAAATTTGAAGTTATCTCAGTATGAATTACTCATAATGTCCAATCTTCCCTTTTTCTCAAAGTTAAGTCAAATAGTTTAAGGATAGACTTTAAGGATAGACTTCAGAAGCAGCAATCTAAAACTGAAAGCCAGTTTAAAAAATCCTGTCTTAAAAGTGCTTTCCATCAGTTGATTTTTTAATCATAAAATGAAACAATTGGTTAAAAAGTGTATTTCCCAAAATTATGCCATAAGTATACTAAATGTAACACTGGCTTTTTCTCCCTGAATGCCCAAAATACAAAATTCCAAAATGTTTAAGTATTAAAACAAAATACAAATACCAATTTTGGAGGGATTTAAAAAACTCAGCAAGTAAAAATATATAAATTACATATGAAGGTCATAACTATTTTAAGGTCTATAGAATAAGAAATGTAGAAGCTTTTACAATAAATAAATGTATGGTACCTGATTCTCATAAACTTTTTAGTAAATGAGTATAAAATCTTTGGAGGAACATGTTTAGTTAAAAATAAAAAATTTGAAGGAAATAGAAGTATCTAAATTTTCAAGAGGATTTTCCAACATCTACTTATTATCATATTAATTAAAGATTGTCACCAAACGATTACAATGCAGTCACCATTTATAAATTTGTAAATACTGTATTCATCATCTACATGAACAAAAATATTTTAAGTGAAAGTTCCCTCCTTGTATTTCATAAGCTGACTGTCCTCAAAAAATACAATATACTGAAAGGTTTATTGAAGGGCATGGTTTTGATGCTTGCCCTAACAAGGATTACAATGGTTGCAGGCAAGTCGATTTCAATAATTTATTTTTCATTACAATATAAAAGGATATAGGAGGAAGAACTTAAAATTTTTCATTTCAGGACTAAAATTCACATTCCCTAGGTTGAGTGCAACAAGATGTTGACTTATGCCACCTTTAGCCATGAGTTACTAAATAAATTTATTTTTGATGGCAACATGAAATTAAACTTAAGACACTTTAAAAAAAAAAAAGTACAAATTGAGGCCAGGTGCCATGGTGCAAATCTATAATCCCAGCACTCCAGAGGCTAAAGCAGGAGGATTGCCAGTTCCAGGCCAAAGACAGTCTGTACAACTCAGTGAGAACCTGTCTCAAAATACTGAAAAGAGGGCTTCGGGTGCAGCGCAGTGGTAGAGCACTTGTATGTGCCAGGCTCTGGGTTCAACCCTACAGAACTGAAAAAAGAAAAAGTACAAATTGAAATTGTTTTAATTGTATTTTGATTTAAAGTGTCAATATACTACCTTAGGTGAATATTTTCTACGCACGTTATTACTGAAATTAATGAGTGCAGCCCTTCTTACAACTGTAAAGTTGGACAATTCTGAATTTAATATCCAATTTAACTGACTTCAGTTAAACTCTCAGCGTTTACTTTGTTCCATAAAGTAAGATCTCCCTTTAGAGTTTTCAAATACCAACACACACGACGTTCATAAAGCAAAAGAGAAGTACTGCAATTGCTTTGTTCTCTGGTGGTCTGAGCACAACAGGAGAGGAAGCTCTACATCTTCACCAGTCTAAAATTTGCTAGGCATTAAAGCATCTCCACGTTACTCTGGCTCTTCGCAGGAAGTAGCTTTGCTAATCTAAGTATTTTAGAAATGAGTTATGTGGTCCCCGCTAGGAAATATGAAAAGCCATTATTCAGTCTCACAAAAAAACCTCGACAGTGTTGAGTAAAACTCTTGAATAATGCCAAAATGTACAGAATGGAAAAGGTGTGCGGCTGCGTCTAACTGGGTCTAATTTGCAACAAAAATTTGCAACGAGCTAAGGTGGGGAGGTGTCTAAATTTATTCAAGTGCAGAGAGTGAGACGCTAGCGCTAATTAATAGACTGTCCCCAGGGAATAATGGTATAGAAAGAATGGAGGATACTAAGCTGAGATACTTCTCAAATTCAGTTCTTCACTGTGCCGGCCCGCGTCCTTATCAGGAAACTCAGGCTCAGCCTTTGCCTAGTAAGGTGACTCCAGGCTTACACCTGAGAAGAGATGGAGGCACTTACAAGACCTCAATCCACATTTTGATCCTGGAGCCACCAACCAAAGTGCCTTTTATCCTCTTTTAGTAGTGAATCAATAGTTTTGTTTCTTTTTAAATAAACACTATGCATCAAGCCATGGTGTGTGGATCTTATGTACACCCACTACCCTGGGTAACTGACAAACGCATGAAGTATTCCGTCCTGGGAAAGCAATTTACTTGGCAATATGATAAATTTCCTTTATCTTCCTGATTGAATATTGTGGAATCTGTGGCCTGGGACTGGTTTCAAAACTTCAGTTCTCAAAAAGGTGCTTTTGACTTTTACCGGGGGTGCAAGGAATAGTGCAGATGCGCTGGAAGATCGCAGTGCTGGGGCGATAAAGGATGGTACTTGCAGCCTGCCCGACTGTCCTAAGCTACCTCCATCCAAAGGCGACAGGGGGAAAGTCTCCGTGTTGGTCTCTGGATACTACTTTGCTTTTACACGGCAGTTCCATGAACACAGATCCACGCAGGGACCTAGTGAGAGGCAGCAAACAAACTTCCCGCCTGAGACCGGGGATAAAGCTCGGCCCTTAACTAACCAAAGCCTCAACAGACGAGCTCCAAAGACATCCTTTCTGCCCCTTGAAACTTTTCTTCGGACTCCCAGCCGGCTGGAGCCCAGAGCTCCCTGAGGGCGCGCAGAAAAGCCCGGGGTGGAGGTGGGGGTGGGGGAGCTTCAAAACCGTTAGCTCGCTTTTTTTTCCCCTCCCTCGCTAAGGTTTCTTTTCTCTTCTCTTCCTGTCCAAATATTTGAAATTTCCGCGCCTTAAATAACAGTCTCCTTTTATTTAGTTAGTTTCCTCAGCAGGTTCGGCTGTCCGCTGGTCTCTGCCCCCCGACCTACCCGGGACGCCTCGGGCGCCTGGATGCTGCCCGCCGCCCCTTGCCCAGCTTGCGCTGCACGGAGCGCGCCCGCCCGAGCCGCAGCCCCCTCGGGCCGCAACCTCGCTTGACCCGGCGGTCCAGGCGCCCGGAGCCACCGAGGCTGCCCCCAGCCCGGACGGACGCCCGCCTGGCGCCCAGCCTGACTTCCCTCCGGGAGCCTGGGAGCGTCTTCGGCTCTGCGCTCGGGTCTCGACGGCCCTGGAGCGGCGACAGGGCCGCGGCGGTGGGCAAGCAGCGGAGGCGGCCGGTGGCCGGAGCCGCCCCAGCTCCCACCCCGCGGGTCACCTTGGAGGCGCCCTCTGAGTGAGTGTGCGGCCGCGCCCGCCGGCTCGAGCGAGCTGGCTCACCGCGCGCGGGCGGGAGGCGCGAGCGGGGGCGGGGAGGGGGAGCGGGCCGCGGCGCCTCCCGGCCGCCGCCGCAGCGCCCCGGGAGCTGCGGGTTACCCCAGCAGCCAGGCCCCCCAACCCCCGGTCCTGGCCCTCGGGCACCGGCCCCGAGGAGGCGGCAGCCGTCCCACTGAAGTGGTCTGGCGACCGGTGCCTGTGGACTGGGGCCGGAGGGCGGCGCGCAAGCGGGAAGGAGCGGGCCGGTGAGCGCCGGGCTCTCTGCAGAGGTGAGCTGGCGGCGGGAGCAACTCTGCCCCACGCCAGTGCCAGCACTCCCTTCCTCCCCTGATGACAGCTGAGGACAGCCGGGCTCAGAGCCTGGCGTCCCACGGCGAGGAGGCAAATACCTCTCAGACTTCTTAGGTCCTTGGACTATTCGGAAAATTGCCCTGTGGTTTTGCTGTTCCCCCATAAATTACTAGATGCCCAGCACTGAAAATGCACGTTCTTTCGGAAAAAGACCCTCAGCCTGGAATACGGTGAATTCAATGTAGTGCTGGGGTGCGCAGAACACCTACAAGGGGTCTTGTTTTTTCAACCCGTAGTATTTTAGAAAGTCCAGTAGGAATCTTCAGCGATGCCTCAAAAGAATAAAAACTCTCCAGATCTGGACATAGACTTGATAAATTAAGCTTCCAGCAAAATGTTTTGCCATTTGGTGTTAGAAACATTGTGCGAACGTCAGGTGTTAGGATGTGGGTTTGGAATTTTCTGTGTTGTCTTTAATCCTCACAGACATTTTTTGAAAAAACAGCTTGGTTATGCCCAGCAAGCGAGCAAAGGTTATCCTTTCCACCACAGCACCTGCAAAAGCACAAGTGGAACTCACATATTTTGCTTCCTGAGTTTTAAAATGGCTTCTGAACCGTCCAGAGGTATCAGCACAAACAAGGAGAGGGGCCAGGGACTGAAGGAGAGCTTGTACTTTTTTTAAAAAAATTACCCAGATATTATTATACTAAAATTGTTCCACCTCTCTCCCAGCCCCCATGCTCATCAGTCAGAAATTTTAGCATAGGCCTACTTAATAATTGTATATACAGACTTTTTCTTTTCCTTCACCTCCCCCCCCCCATCAACCAAAAAACACGAAACAGCTAGCCAAAAACATCAGCTCTTTTGGGGGAGGAAGTAAGAAACCACCAATCCTTATCCAGCTACAAGTCATTTATTTTGAGCACCAAGAAGAAATCCTACATACAACCAGTGCTATGAAAGAGTTTACCAGGAATGCAAACACATTTGATTGGTGTAATTAAAGTGATATTGTCTTTTAACATGAAAATAATGGGACAGTTTCTGGAGTTGATAAGTGAAAACCTCAAAATTCTTCTTGAAAATATTTGGAGACAGAAACTTCTGCTTTTACTGTTTCATCAGTACAGTAGTCTCTTAGGAAAAAAAAAACCTGATACTTTATCTTGACCATATATAAAGCAGTATCATGCTGACCAATTTTATTTTATTATATGCCTTAGATTTTCAGATTGGTTTACATGAATAGTGAAGCTTCACATATAAAAGAAAACTGCCCTCATCTTTTTGTGTTGGATTTTTAATTTAGAAGTGCCACCAAATTATTACAGCCATATTAAAATATAGTCCACTCCCCTGTACCTTCTCAGTGTACAGTTTGTACACTTGCTGGAAAAGAAGTGTGTCCTGAGTTTAAAATGTGTGCTTTGGAAACATGACTTCCAAAAATAAAAAACAACTCACTGGTCTTTAGGAATAATTATTGTATCTTTTGGCAATTCTGCGTACAGCTAATGTAACAGTATCTCCTCTTACATTTTGGAACTATTCCATTGTACATTTGAGGCCCTTTTAAGCCCAAATAATCGTTCTGCAGTTTACTTTTTTAGATATTTTTATTTGAAAAGAAACTGTCCTCAATGACGCAGCAGCATTCTGATCCCCAATCTACTAATGCAAGCTTTTCAGAACAAACCTCTACAGGCCATTTAGAAATGATGTATATTTCTTCTTTTGTCAATCTGGAACAGATATGAATGAATATAAACACTTGAAAGGCCTACAATAATTAATTTACAAATCAGTAATAACCTGTGGTGATGATTCGAGATGAAAGAAAAATACTCATATATTAGAAGAGTAAGTGATCAAATTCTTAAATTAAGCAACATCTGATGGTGATTAACAATATAATATTCTTTATCTCAATATCCAAATAAGTAATAGTATGTATTGTGGTATGCTTTTTAAACTGTGTAATGTAATTTTACATAATAATCTTTGTGACAAAAAGTAATTTAATCATTCCAGGGTCTCTTCTTCAATGTTAATTAAAACACAATTAAGAACTGCAGTTTTTTAAAAAAATTTTAATATACTATCACCTATAGTTTTGGCTAACACAATCTTTATTTCTTAAACTTTTTCTATTTATTTTTGTCTCTACATCTTAGGTAATGAACAAAAAGTAGTGTGTGAGATTTCCTACTTTTCTTTTTTCCTCCTTCAGCCATCTCTTTCTCTATTCTCAAAAGTTACTTGAACTTTAAAAATTACTTGAACTTTAGTGATGCTAAAAACATAGTTATTATCCCTTTTCAAGTTTATCATAGGCCTATGGATGAAAAAGCATTCAGTCTGTATTTTTATTAAAATTAAGGTAAGTGAAAAATGTGTGGACATTACATTATAGCAATTGTGTATTTATGTTTGGATTATAAATTAGTCAAAATGCTGGAAATATTTGCTATTTTGACACATGCTAAGATACTTAGCACAGAATCAAGATCTAGAAAAATCTTAAATGTAACTTCTGGTCTTCAGAAAACAATCTAGTGTATTTTAATTTGCCATATTAAGAAAATACTAATTATTTTAACCATCAAAAAGTTAAATTAGTAATTCTTACAGAAAAATATGAAGGAAGGACTATGATATCAAATCCAAGTTGTTTTTAAAAATAAATTACTCTTGCAGGTAAATTATATATTCTAAATGTAGTGGTGATTATTTTATGGTTATATTTTTCACATGGCACATGAACCAAAGTATTCTCCATCTATACATATATAATTGGTACTAAGCAGGTAATCAAAATAATGCTTTTTGATCTTGTCCTATATAAATATTTATATATATATATGCTTATATTGAGATGTTTCTTACTAAAGTTCAGCATTCAGAAAATGGATTCTTTGAACAAAAACTACCAACTCACTTCACATTACTATTTTAAGATGTTATACATTCTACAGAAATATAAGGTGATAACTTTTTAGATATAGATACGATCATTTTCATTAATGATCCAGGTAAGGACGTAAATTAAAATCTTAGAACTGAGGACACTGATGCAGGTCCTAGTTCTACCTGATAATATTTTATTTTCCTGTGATGAGGAATGCATATTAAAAAGCCATGTAACATCCACAGTTTGAAAATTTCAAATATTAGAAATAGATGGTAACAAGATGAGAATAATAGATTTTCAATATTTTAAATAGTCATGCTTGTAGATTAATTAAATATTAATTACATAATAGGTAATTTGCTAAAGAATCAAAAAGGAAGGACAAAAGAAGACCATTAAAATGTATTTGCCCAAAAATCAAAAAGCAGGGAAAGTAAGGCCAAATTTTTTTCATTATATCACAGTAAGAAATAAAAGCAAATTAATTTTTACACCATTTCACTTAGATAATATTTTTAAGACATTTAACTAGAAAAATCCTACTATATATGTTGTTGTTGTATAGTCAGGTTTAAATTACAAACATAAGATGTTTTTTCTTACATACAACAGATACATATTCTATCCAAAACTAGCAAGCTCAGTACATTCTGAAAGGGTTAGTGGATGTAGTTGGACATTTGGACTAAACTGAAGAGCTGTTCAGTGTGAAGGCAGAGTAGGGCCACATGGGAAAAAGCAATGAACTAGCTGAATGCTGCCTAATTTACTTAGAAGCATTCAAAATGGCTCTGAGTTTGTATAAATTGCCTATTGTTGCTGAAATATACTATGTACCTACTGGAAAAGCAAATAACTATACAAAGACAGTTAAAAGAAGGTTGTTGTTTTTTTTTTAGTTCAGAGGGACATAACAGATCTCATAAGAAAAATATTAAGGTGACAATATAATAGAGAATTATGAATAACAACATTAGCCAAAGATTAATAATCGCTTTGAAGTTCATTTAGAAAGCCTTATTTGATCACGTTAAAGATTTAAAATGCACAGTTCTTCAAACATATGGCTACTACCTATAAATAACAATATATGTTAATTTATTAACAAAATTTTAAATTTCCAACCAAAAAGTACTCCCCAATACTTTTTAGTACATGGGATCCAATTCAAAGAATTAACACTATATCCTAAGATCAGCAAATAAAGTTTCTGGAGACCAACATCAGAGAATTTTAAAGATCAGTGCTTTCTAAGGAAAACATTTTCATATAATGCTAGGATGAAAACCTGGTACTTTTTAGTAGCACTAATTTGACTTCCAGAAAGAGATTATATTTAGGATCAATGTAAGATTAACTAATCATTTCTACAGTAAAGTAAATTTTATATCATTATTTTGAATTTAAATATATAGAATTTAAATAATAGAACAGTGTATGACCATTATGAGGATTTTCTTCTCGGCAACAGAACACTGAAGAGAAAACAGATCAAAACATCACACATAAACTTCAAGCTATAGAACAACAATAATGGTAAATCAGCTGATAGAAAAATATTTCATGCAAAAACCATCTACTTAATTTGAGAAAGGAGTGGTAAGGAAAGCAATTCAAATCTCTTCCCATTAGACTAAAAGATTACTGGAAAGAGACATGAACATCTTTTAAAATGTGGTCTCTGTTTAGGAAGTGTGATAGTAATTTATCTGAATCATTCTCTAAAGATATTTTAATGTAATTGTGAATGTATTAGTATATAAAAAGCACTGGATAATATCTTGAATTATATTGAATTGGGTCATTTGTAGGTTAGTAAATTATATATGTATAAAAATAGCTGGCAGTTTGATAAATGTCTTGTCTTTTTGATACTTCTTAGTTTATTCACTTGTTCATTCAGTTTACATTTCAATAAGAGAAAAGAAACACATAAGCATGTACATAAATATTTATTTGACATCTGTTACCTAGTTTAATATTCATAACTATCCCTCCCCTTTTTTTTCTTCAGTACTTAAGGGGAGTGAACCCAGGGCCTCACCATGCTTGCTAGGCAAGTGCTCTACCACTGAACTGTACTCTCAGCCCCTTTTATTAGTCTTTATTTTGGGACAGGATCTTACTAAGTTGCACAGGTTGCATCTGGCCTGGAGAGCTGTGATTCTTCTGCCTCAACCTCCCAAGTAGTTGGAATTAGAAGCATGTCCCATGTCACCTGGCTTTTTTATCCCATTTTACAAATCAGGAAACTCAGATTTGATGATGAATGAGTACCGTGTCCATGGTGACAGGTAGGTAATTTATAGCATAAGAATACAAATTTGTGTCTTTTTTTTCTCAACTGCACTGTGGCCAGATGAAAAGATCTTTCACAAAAATTGCCACAAAACAGCTGAACAATCATATATTAAGGACTCATCATTATAGTCACTGAATAGGTATATAATCTTAGGACTAATTATACCTGAGGCTTTTCACATCTGTAAAATGGGAGTAATAATACTTTATTTTCCATGTTAATATAAATAATAAACAAAATGTGTACAAAGTTCCTGCTACTCAGTAAGTCACTAGTAAACAGCAACTATTGTTACCAGAATACAAAGTAACAGAAAATCCATTCTTGACCTCAAGGAACTTAAAAACTATTTGGGTAAGTAGTTCCCATATGGCATACACGTAAAAACCAGAAACTAAGAAAGGAATAAGCAAAGTGTTTAGTAATATGTGATACAGATAGCACCAAAGAGCAGCTTTATTGGGGAAAATCTTATTAAAAGGTTAATGATACTGATTTAAATATCTTACTGAGGAAAACATCCCTTACTAAAAAGAAAAACTACCTCAAAATAGTCGTCTTTCTATCTTGTAATCTGTGAGAGTGTCTGTGTCTAACAACTATGTCATGTGAACCATGGAGAGTGACTTCATGGACAGAAAATTCATAATAAAATCATATATAAATAGGCATTTTGAAAGGTATCTTTAGTTATTTTAAAATGACTGATTATGATATTCTGGTTAGAGTATGAACAGAAAAATAGCAACAAGTTTCATAATAATTACAAACTACAATCCTAATAAGTAGTCAGTATAGGATAGTGATGGGAGAAGGACCTGGCAACCCCCTCCCAAAAAGCAATCTGCCATTGAAAACCCTATGAACAGCAGAGAAGCACTGGCAATAGTGTTTCCCCTGTTGTACAGAGGGTCACTATGAGTTGGATACCAACTCGACGGCACCTAACAACAACAACAACATAGGATAGTGAATGGCTTTAGAACCAAATAAACTTTATTTCTAACTCAGGCACTTACTCTGTATTCCACCTTGAAAT
>VMDO01040470.1:0-11905 GCA_007922755.1 Pedetes capensis | reverse complement strand
GCAGAGAGATGCTTTTACTGTTTCTTTGTTGTTTGCTCTTTGATCGGGGAATGTCTTTATCTTTCCTTTATTTCTAAATGATAGGTTTTCTGGGCACAGAATTATTGGCTGGAAGGGTTTTTTGTTTGTTTGATTAATTGTTTCCTTTTTTTAAATTGCTTTATTTTCTGCCTTCAAAATCCTATAAATCTCATGATTCTCTCTCATGGACTATTAAATATCTGCTAAGAACATGGCTGTGAGTTCAGTTGGGACATTCTTATGTTATTTATTTTTTTCTCTTACTGCATTTGAGAATTTTCTCTTTAGATCATATTTTTGATAGTTTTATTATAAAAACTCTTGATGTTGTTGTTGTTAGGTGCCATCGAGTCGGTATCCGACTCATAGCGACCCTCATAGGGTTTTCAGTGGCTGACTGTTTCGGGATTGCCTTGGGAGTGGATTGCCAGGCCCTTCTCCCATTTTTGTGGTGCTGGGAATTGAACTTGGGACCTCAGAGACTGCTGTGCAGCGCTCTACCAACTGAGCTAAATCCCAGCCCATAAAAACTCTTAGGAGTAGATTTTATTGTGTTGTGTTTGACTGGTGACACATGACCTAGTTGTATCTGGTTGACATATACTTTTCTAAGTTTTGAAGCTTTTTATCTCGCTTTAAATAAGTTTCCTACTCCATTGTTATTCTCAGATCTGTCTTGAACCCAACTGCTTTCTCTATTAATATTGTTCCAAATACCCTATAAAGCAGTCATCATCTCTCTTCATTCTTTCTTTCTTCTCTATGTTTTTTCATATGGCCTGTCTTTGTGCCCATTATTCCTCCTTCTGTTTGACCTATTCTGCTAATGATGCCATCTATTGTGCTTTTACTTTTGCTAAGTATAATTTTTAGTTCAGGAATTGCTATTTGACTTTTGAAAATTTGTTGACATGGTTATTAAATTTCTTTGTTAGAGTAGTGAATATTTATCTGTAAAACTGATTGAGTTTCCTTAAAACAACTTTATAAATATTCTTCACCGAATATTTCATTAATGGTGGCTACTATCTGATGAATTTCTTACTATTTATTTACTTATTTAGGGAGTTAATCATTCCATGACATTCTTGTTTCTTGCTGGTGTATGACATGGTTTGCTCCTCGAAGAATTTGGTATTTATTCTAGTATTTGTAATCCGACTTTGTTTGTACCTATTTTTCCAGAAATTCTAAACAGGCTACATATTTTCTCTGAGTCTGTAGTTGTGTTTACTATTTTGGCAGCATTTGACAACACAGAATCCAGATTTGTCCAAAATTCACAGTTGGTGTGTTCGTCAGCATGAACTAGAGTTATCCCTGAAAAGACCAGCCCATCTCCATAACTCTGTCCCTGGTACTGGTAAGTAAGATATCTCATCCATAATTATTGGCCTATGGTCAGATACTGCAAGATTATGAGCAAAATCATGGTGCATAGGCTAACTTCAGGCTCCTACATCATACTTGGAGTCATCAACGTGGCAATATTGTATCACACTCTGAGCCTACAGCTCACTGAGACTAGCAAACCACTAGGGTAGGACCAAATCCCACGATGCTATTAAATATCTACTACTGAGTTGGATTTGTGGCAAAAGACTGTTGCAAGCAGCCATAGGTGATGCTGGAAAGAATATAAGACTAATCCACTGAGGCTATGCGTCTGTACATGACATCTGAACTGTACTAAAGGCTTTATCCTTTGTCAGGCCTGGAGATAGAGACCAGTAGTATCTGCCCAGCATTAGGGTTTACCTTCCCAGCAGTAAGTTCCAGGGCACAGAGTAAAGTCCTAAACTTACTACTCTGTCCTACCCAAGTGAATTTAGTCTTGTTCCACACTATGCGGCCAAATGTTGGCTGTGGTGTTTGTGGACTCCATTCACACTGACCTGGGAATAGTTGTGTTACCCTTGGTTAAGGGATGGGTGGGGGAGGCTGACACTTGGTAGAATTGAATCAGTATAATGGCCTCTATGGCCCACATAGTCTTCAGTGAATGAGATTACCCAGACCAATTCCAAGGCTGAAAATGATACAGACCAGAACATGAGTCTGTCTGGCTTTCACGCATGTCTCTGCTTGATGCCAGGGCAGGCCTAGAGGCTCTGTCTGCAAAGTCTTGTCTAGTTATGCTGTTGTCATTGTTGTTAGGTGCATTGAGTCAGGCCTGACTCATAGCCTTTATTTGTTATGTAGTAATGGGCTCCATCCTGAGCTCTAAAGAAGTCTTGTACTAGTTTTCTTGCCTTTGTCTCTAGTGAGTGTAATCTTTCTCCTCATGCTGTTGCCTATGTTTCTGGAGGACTGTTGAAAGACTCAGTTGCCAAGCTTACACAACCTCAGTGTCTAAGTCCATTGGTACTTGCCTGGGGTCAAGGTTTGTGTAACTTTGCTCAGCACTGGGGTTCTTTTTGGCAGAGCTGTTAGTGGGTTTCATGTCTAATGCCTGGACTTAATTCCTTCTCTCTTACCCAGGTGGGACACATCTCTCTCCATACTGATTTGAGTTCAGGGAGGAGTCACATGGGCAACTCTTGTCTACCATCTCGCACATTTGAAAATAATCACCTTGATAAGATTCATCAGATTATTCTGAATAGTTTAATCCAGAGAGTTTTTTTAACACTGGCCAAATATAATCAAATGTGGATATTAAAAAAGCATATGCATGATAGTAACTTCCTCTTAGACCTACTCAATCAACTGCTTAATGTCTATTAGTATGTGGATGGATAATTATAGTAACAACAATAACAACAACAAAACACCCTAGGCACTACATTTTTTTTCAAGTTACTCTAATATACAGCATGAATGTTCACAGGTTTAGTCTTCTTGGAGACCATCCATAGAGATGTGTTTAATCTCATCTCTCCAGAACTCAAAAGTACCCACTGCAATTCATACTTTCTAAATATCCCATTTCCTAGTGGTTAACATAACTTAATCCTTTAGTTTTTTCATCCACTTTGTTGTTGGGTGCCATTGGATAAAAGCACCCTAGTTAGCAGACTAATAGATGTCTTATTCACAGCAACCCTATGTACAACAGAATGAAACGTTACTGGACATTGTGCCATACCCAGCACAATGTTAGTGCTTCTCTGTTATTCATCATTAGCAAGTAGTATATCGTGGGTAATTATGATTTTACTTTTGGATTCTTTGTAGAGCCAATCCAAGATACAATATTTAAATTCTTTCCATAATTACTTTAAGATTTATAAAGATTAATTAGCTTGCTTGCCTATAAAATTGAGAATTTATAGTAAAGAAAATACTAACTGATATGTTGTTGTTGTTAGGTGCCCTCGAGTCGGTATCTGACTCATAGCGACCCCATAGGGTTTTCAATGGCTGACTGCTTTGGGTTTGCCTTGGGAGTGGATTGCCAGGCCCTTCTCCCATTTTTGCAGTGCTGAGAATTGAACTAAGGACCTCAGAGACTGCAGCACAGTGCTCTACCAACCGAGCTAAATCGCAGCCCATGCTAACTGATATATATTATAGTAATGATTTTCTAGAGTCAGGATTTTTTTTGACAAAAAACAATTCCAGAAAAATGTATTTATTTAAAATTATATAATCAAGCCTTATTAAAATGATGCCATGTTTTCTTTGGGATATTGACATTTAAATATTTCTGTCTAAATTCTAAAAAATGTAGATAAAAAAGAATTTATGCTTGTGTTATTTGCTTGAGGAAGGAAAAATGCTACATCAGTATAAAGAGTTTGATAAGCAAACTAAATCTCCTCTCACATAAAAAGTAGATTTTGCTTTGTTTGCTTTTTCCATTGTCTCTTTCTGGTAATATTGTCGCAACATTCTCTAAGATTTAAAAATGGCCTTGAATTTCTTTTGCCACTGTAGCAAGTATATTAATAGGATGGGCAGAAAATTGTAATGATTCATTGATTTCAGCTGATGGAAAGAAATACAAGGACTTCATACTTTCAAAATAGCATTGAAACAAATTAACTTCAAATAGACATCCAACTATGGAGTAAAGTTTTTTGAAAAAGTGGGAGGAACAGGGAAAAATGGTGAGAGGAGACTATCTTATTTCCCTTAAGGTCCAAAGAGCACTCATATCTCTTTTAATAAATTCAGATATATCAGTAATTTAAATATTTAAACAATTTTACTTGCTTCAATTAAAGTAAGAATAGTCTGACCATGACACTAGCAATTATAATCAGACAGGAACAATTTGCATTTAAATATGAGGTTGCTACATTGGTTTCAATAATTTTCACTCCAGGGTAAATCCGAGGTTACATAGCCTTTGAATCTAGTTTTGAACATCATTATGGAGTATTTTCAGAGTCCATTAAATATTTTCTCTTTAATACATATGATTTTATAAGCATAATCCACAACTATCAAATATTTTGGATTTATAAAATGATTTTGAAGATTCATATATCAAAATAAAGCCAGATTTGCTGGGTTCCATGGCACATATCTGCAGCCATACCTCCCTGGCATCGAAACCCATCTGATCTCAGAAGCCAAGCAGAGTTGGCACTGGTTATTCCTTGAATGGGAGACCGCCTTGGAATAACAAGTGATGTAGGCTTGGGAGAAGGACCAGGCAGCCCATTCCCAAAACAATCCACCACTGAAAATCTTGTGAATAGCAGAGAAGCACTGACATAGTGCCAAGCATGGCACATTGAGTCAAATGGATATTCCAGGATAATGTCTCCATCTCAAAATATGTAAGTACATTTACAAAGTAATTTTGTCATGTAAGAAAACAAATAGACTGGTTTTAAGGAATACAACAAGTATATAGTTGAGCTATTATTCAACTTATGGTAAATAGCATACAATAAAGAAATTGAGAAAGAACAACCATTCTAAAGTTTATATGGAGAGACAAAAGTCCCCAAAGAAGTCAACACAATATTGAAGGAAAACAAAGTTGGAGGACTCTCTACACACATCAATGCAATAAAAGCTGCAGAAATGAAGATAGTGAGGTATTGGCAAAAGAATAAACTAATTGACTAATGGAACACAGTTGAGAGCCTGATAATAGCCTTATATAAGTTAGGTGATCTTTGAATAAATAAATAAATAAATAAATAAATAAGTAACAATGACAATACAATAGAAAAAATGTCTTTTCAATAAATGGTGCTGAAAAAACAACATATATGTATGCATAAAAATGCACTTAAGCTAAGATCTTACAACATTCAGAAAAATTAGCTGAAGATACATTGCTGTTTTTCTTGTTAGGTATCATGGAGTCCATGTCTGACTCATAGTGACCCTATGTACAACAGATGAAACACTATTATCATGCTTCTCTGCTATTCATAGAGTTTTTAATGGCCTATTATTTTTTGAGAGTGGGTTGCTAGGTCCTTTTCCCAAGCCTAGGCACCTCCTGTTCCCAGGCCTTCTCCCATCCAAGTACTACCTAGGTCCAACCCTGCTTAACTTCCAAAATCTGGCGGGATCTGATGCCACAGTGGTATGGCTGCAGGCTATTCAAAAAATAAATAATAAAAACAAAAAGGAAGTACAAAAAACTTGAAAAATAACTCAAAATGGATTATAGACAAATGTAAGATGCAAAATTATTAACTTCTAGAAGATGGCATAAAAGAAAATCTAAACAGCATCAATTATGGCATTGTAACACAAAAGTTATGATACAAGCCAGGCTGGGTGGTGTATGCCTGTAATCCCAGCAATTTTTGAGATGAAGGCAGGAGGATCCCAAGTTTGAGGCCAGAAGCAGCCTGTGTAACTAAGACCATGTCTCAAAATAAAAAGAAAAAATGGGCTGGGGGCTCAGCTCAATAGTAGAGCACTTGTAAAGTATGTACAAGGCTTTGAGTTCATTCCCTTAGTACTACAAAAAATTAAAAAGTCATGATATATAAATATTGACAGACTGCTAGAATATATTTGCAAAAGACATTCCTGAAAAGGAACTCCTACCCAAAATATACAAAAACTTAAAAATTGATATCAATAAAACAAATGGCTTAATTAAAAATTGGAAAAATATGGATGTGAGGGCTTATGCTTATAAACACTGCTACTCAGGAGGATGAGATGGGAAGATCATAGGTTCAAGGCCAGAAGCAGTCTGCACAACTTAGCAAGCCCCTATCCCAAAAATAAAAATACAAGTGGTGTCAAGGGTGCAACTCAGTGGTAAAACACTTTCTAGCATGTTCAAGGCCCTGTGTTCACCCCCTTAACACTGAAAAAAATATTGAAGATATATTTCAGTAAAGAAGAAATATGTATGAAAAATTAGTATATGGAAAGGTGCTCCACATTATATTTCACTGGATAAATGAAAATTAAAACAAAAAGTCCCACTGCTATATGATTATAGAATTGCTCAAATACTGTTGATAGCAAATGCTTGCAAGGATGAGGAACAATAGTGACTTTGCCTGTGGAAATTTCAAATTGTATGCACAATTTGAAAGACTATCAATTTCTTACAAAACTACACATATAATCAATCCAGCATTCATGCTTTTTAGTATTTACCCTTACCCAAATGAGTTGGAAATATATCCATGAATAAATCTGTACATGGATATTCATAATTTATAACAGCTTTGTTCATATTTGCCAAAATAGCTTTATTCATACCTGCCAAAGCAAGTGATGAATCCTTCAATTAGTGAATGAATAAATAAATTTTATCTCTGTACTGTAATATTATTTGACACTAAAAATAAATAGTTTATCAAACCATGGAAATACGTGGAAGACTGTTAAATGTATACAACATAGTGAAAGAACAAAATATTAAAATGTATGTTCTGGATTATTCCAAATATATGGCATTGTAGAAAATGTCAGACACTAAGTATCAGTAGTTTCTAAGGGCTATGAAGAAGGAAATAGGTAGGACACAAAGGATGAAATGCAACTATACTATACAACTGTGGAATTATGGATATATGTCACTGTGTGTTGTTGAATTCTGTGGGGAATACACCCAGAGTGAACCATAATGTAAACTATGGACTTTGGGTGACAATGATGTGTCCATGAAGGTTCATAAATTGTTACAACAAATGGAGCATTCTGGTGTGGGTAGTTGACAATGAAGTAGGCTATGCTTGTGTGTGGGCAGGAGTTACATGAGAAGTCTCTATGCCTTCTGTTCATTGTTTCTATAAAACTCGGACTGCTCATTAAAATAATATCTATTAGAAGTAAACAAAATTGAACAAATTCTGCAATATTTTAACAAATGGTGATATATAGAAGAGGGGAAAAACAAAAGACTGAGAATAATCCAGCATCAGCTTCCTGAACATGCTGAATCTTCAGATGCAGTGTCCTAAAAGTACCATTTTGCACATGGATATATTTGGCAATTGAAGCCTTGTATTCCTCTTTCTATGTAGCTATATAAGTCCAATCACAAATTGAATCTGCAATATTTCTCCAATTTTTATTTATGTATTATTTTTGACCCATTAATGATTTAATCCCTCATGTTTCTGTCAGTTTATCATGCTGTGGGGGCTTATGTGCATTTGTAATGCTGAAAGCTATGCCACCAGTAATTCTGATACCAGTAGGACCACCCATGGTCAGCTGAGCTTCCAGACTAAAACAGACTAGAGAGAACCACATGGTAGCCTACTGATGAATTACAATCAACACCCATAGAAGTAGCACTCAAGAAATCAAAAGACACATTTCATTTGGAAAAGCCATTGCAAAAGACCTCTTTAAAGAGTAGAAAAGTAAAGATTTCACATTGAAGATGAAGGTGGGCCTGGCTCATGCCATGATATTTTTAGTCATATCATACAGTTGTGAACATGGACATTGAACAAGGGAGACAGGAGAAGAATTGATGTTTTTGAATAATTTTGTGGGAAACCAATATTGAATATACCGTTGACTGACTGAAGAACCAACGGCTCTGTTCTAGAAGAAGCACAACCAGAGTGCTCCTTGGAAGCTAGGATGGCTAGACTGCATCTGATGTATTTTGGACTTGTTGTCAGGAGAGACCCATCCCTGGAAAAGGACATCATGTTTAGGAGAATGGCATGTCAATGAAAAAAAGGAAGACCTTCAACTATATGGATTGACACAGTGGCTGAAACAATGAGTTTAAGCACAAAACAAATAAAATATTGTACCTGGCACATAATCAAGGAGTGTTTCATTCTGTTCTACATAGGGTGGCTATGAGTCAGACTTGACTTGGTGGTACCTTACAATAACAAAATAATGTTCAAATTAGAGTTGCTGGCATTTCTATCTCCTGAAATGGCCACCAAAACAGAGATGAAAGTAATACATTTTAATGTCTATAAACAGCCATTGAAAACCCTATGTGAGTCACTATGAATTGGACCCACCTCAAGGCCACCTAACAAGATATCATAGTGTGGGGTGGCTGTAATTACTAATAACATATTTTTTTATAAATAACTAGAAGAGGAGAGTTTAGCTTCTCCAATTATAAATAATGTTAGAGTTGGAAATGTTAATTACACTAAGAGAGTTTCATTTTCTTCAATTAGGCACATTCAATGCAACTGAAAATTTGGAATAATTTATCTTTATCTCTGTTCTCTGCCACTGCCCCCTTATAGGTTCATAGTGTTACCAATACTGTTGAAGCTTATTAATAAGCTATTCTTGTTCTTCTACTCTTCACACTTTATATCTTCCTACACTATTATAATAACTTATCATACTTTTGAATTCAATTAAATACAAATCATATGCAAGTTTTATCTCCAGTCAGCCCATTCCCTAAAAGCAGCAATTTCTTCAACATTTGTACCTAAGATATGAATTAATCTTAACTAATTTTTTATGTGGTGCTTGAGACTAAATCCAGGACCTTGTACATGTTAGGCAAGTGGTCTGACACTGATTGCACCAGCAGCCCCTACTTTAAAAAAAATAAAATTGAGCCAGGGTTTGGTTTAGTTGCACAGACTGCCTCTGGCCTCAAATTATGATCTTCCTGCCTCTGCCTTCTAAGTCATTGAGATCACAGCCATTCAGCTTGGAACCTGGCTAGACTTATCTAATTTAATTCATAAATATAATGCACATATACAACACCACTGCTTTTTGGATTGTTGAATATTTGATAACTTCCTACTTGCATAACATTATTTGTCTTCCTCTACTTCAACTCTGGCTGTACACAAAACGTTTACTCCATGTTGGGATAAAAATGACTTTTCCAAAACTTTTATATGATCTCGTCATTCTTTTTGCTAAAAAGACTTATAATTGGCTCCACATTAAGATCAGTGTTAATATAAAGATACTTATGATTGCTAACTATGCTTTGTCCACCTGTACAAGTCTTTCCCCATTGCTCCTTCTTTACCTCCTCTGCAGGCCAGCATACAACTTTTTTTTTCATTTTTGCAACATCTTTTTCTCCTTCTGATGTGACTTTTTAACATTATGCATGCAATCTCTGCTAATTTCTGTTTCTTTTTTTCCAGTCTATTTATTACACAATCTTTAGAGTAATCTCTAAATGAGGACCTCTTGGTTTCCTGCTATCACTAAGGTAGATTTTCTGTTTAAGATTTTCTATTAGCAAAACATGTTTCCCATTTGTAGCTTTGCAATCCCTGATAGATTTGTATTCTCTAATGGGAAACTCGTGTTCATCACTATAGCTCTAGGACTTTGCATTATCTGCCACATTGTGCTGAGACAGACAAATGCTAGTGGGGAAACAACTTTGTTTTCCCTATTTTTCACAGTGACAAACTTTTTTATATAAAATTCTGTATTCAAAGTCTCTGAAAAGCTCAGAGCCATGGTGTACATCTGTAATCCCAATGACTTGGGAGGCTGAGGCAGGAGGAACACTTGTTGGAAGCCAGAGGCAGGAAGATTGCTAATTTGATTCCAGAGGCAGCCCATGGAGGTGAGACCTTCTCAGAAATAAAAAATCAAAAAGCAAATATGGGGATAAGTCAGTCATAGAGCAAGCACTTGTCTAATATTTGTGAGGCTCTATTATGTTCAACTTCCCACTACCACCAAAACAAATAAATAAATAAAAATTAAATCAACTCCGAATATAAAATAAACCTCACTAGCAATTGGTATGATATTGATAAAATATGTTAATTTATAGGACTAGGGTTTAGCTCAATTGGTAGAATGCTGCTCTGTGCTCTCTGAGACCCTGGGTTTGACAACCAGCACTGTAATAAATGGGCAAAGACTTTGGCAGCCCACTTCCAAAACAATCTTGAAAACAATCAGCTATTGTAAACCTGAAAACTGTAAGAATAGCAAAGAAGCACTAAGGTAGTGATGGGAAGGCATAGCATCAGGGAGTGTTTCTTCCTGTTATACAAAGATAGCTACACGTCGGACCCAACTGGACAGCACCTAACAACAACAAGAACAACAATATTGATATTCCAAATTGACTCTGAAGGTATTTTGACTTACCTTTCTCATATCAAGTGGAATTATGGAATAACACTACCTGAATATATAGAAATTTAATTTAATTCCATGGAAGCAAAAGTCTTGGTTTGAGACTTTCTAAAGCAATCTCAAAACAATCAGCCATTGAAAAGCGTAAGAGGATTGCTAGGAGTCAGACCCAAGTGGAAGATATGTAACAACAACAACAACAACAACAAAGCTAGGATAAAGAGTAGGCTTGCACCTCTAAAAGTTTTACTATAAATACTAATCAAAAGAGAACTTACTTTTTTCCTCAATGGTGTCCCAAGATTAGTTAAATCATTAATTCAGACCTTTTCAAGTGGTCTCACTAATGTGTATGCAGGGATATATGTCATGAAGAATTTATATCAGGGTGTTAAAAGTGATTTTTAGAATTCCATTAAAAGAAATAAACTTAGTCTTCCACAGTAACAACGTGTTAATTATTAGTAAATGTAATCACTTGTCAGAAGTTGCTCAAATTTTATATTTTTTAGATTACTAGGTTTTTTACCCTTCTCTAAGTACAATTGGCCTGCAGCTGTAGCCCTGTGGCATAAGATCCTGGAAGATCTCGGAAGCTAAGCAGGGTCAGGCCTGGTTAGTACCTGGATGGGAGACCACCTGGGAACACCAGAAGCTGTAGGCTTGGGAGAAGGACCTGGCAACCCCCTCCCAAAAATCAATCTGCCATTGAAAACCCTATGAACAGAAGAGAAGCACTGACAATCGTGTTTCCCCTGTTGTACAGAGGGTCGCTATGAGTCGGATACAGACTCGATGGCACCTAACAACAACAAGTACAATTGAGAAGCTAGGCTTTAGCTCAGTTGGTAGAGTGCTGCTCCTCACTCTCTGAGGATCTGAACTCAATCCTCAGCACCACAAAAATGGGAGAAGGACATGGCAATCCATTCCTGAAGCAACCCCAAAATAATCAGCGATTTAAAACCCTATCAGGGTTGCGAGGAGTCGGACCCACCTCCAGGACACCTAACAACAACAGCAACCTTAATTGATAAGCACAATATTACACATATTTTTCTTGCACAACTTCATTAGTTTGGGCATTTTTAAGTCTCATTTTCTATCCTTTGATGTCACACAACATGGTCATTCATATTGGCTTGATATATTGAATTATTCTTTTTCCTAAATACATAGTATCTGAATTAGAGTCAAAAGGGCTTACAAACTTAATAGTGGGTACCTGCAACATACCGTCTTAAGAATCAATACTTCAAAATCATACATACTAGAACATGCAATCTTAGTTCAATATGAATAATTCCAAACAACCTGGAGATATTTCAAAGGTAAATGCTATATATTTCATTATTATTGAGTAAATGATTTTTCATGTAACATGTAAAGTTTTACTTATTTTTTGATTGAAAGATATTCACTGTAATTGTTTTTT
>VMDO01040469.1:0-11906 GCA_007922755.1 Pedetes capensis | reverse complement strand
CATGGACCCAGGGATATCATTGCTGATGTCAGATGGATATTAGCCAAAACCAGAGAATACCAAAAAGATGTCTATCTATGTTTTATTGATTATGGAAAGCATTTGACTGTGTGGATCACAACAAATTATGGATAACATTGTGAAGAATGGGAATACTACTTAATTGTATGCATGAGCAACCTGTGCATGGACCAGGAGGCAGTCATTTGAACAGAACGAGGAAACACTGCCTGGTTTAAAATTAGGAAAGGTGTTTATCAGGGCTGTATCCTTTCATTATATTTCTTCAAACTTTATGCTGAGAAAACAATCCCAGAAGCTGGACTTAAAAAGAAGAGCATGATATTAAAATTGGAGGAAGACTCATTAATGGGCCTCATTATGCAAATGACAAAACTTTGCTTGCTGAAAGTGAAGAGGACTTGAATAATTTACTGAGGAAGATAAAAAACCAAAGCCTTCAGTATGGATTGTACCTCAACAACAAAAATGCAAAAATCCTTGCAACTTGGTCATAAGCAACTTCATGATAAAGAGAGAAAAGATTGAGGTTGTCCAAAATTCTTATTTACTTGGTTCCACAATCAATACCCATGGAAATAGCAGTCAAGAAATCAAAAGTCTCATTGCATTAGAAAAAGATCTTAACAAAAATCCTCTTTAAAGAGTTGAAAAGTCAAGATGTCACATTGAAAATGAGGGTGTACATGACTCATTCCATGAAATTTCTTATTGCATCATATGGTTATGAAAGCTGGATGTTGAATTAAGGGAGACAGGAGAAAAATTGATACTTTTGAATTATAGTGCTGGAGATGAAAATATCATAGATTGCCAAAAGAAACAATAGATTCATCCTAGAAGTGCAACCCGAGTGTTCCTTGGAAGCAAAGATGATTATATTGTATCTTAGGTATTTTAGACATGTTGTTAGGTGGGACCAATCTGTGGAGAAGGACATCATGTTTGGAATAGTGGCAGGTCAAGGGAAAAAAGAATGACCTTCAACTAGATGGACTGAGACAGTGACTGCAGCAATGGGCTTACCCATAAAAAACATTGTGTGCCTAGCACAAAATCGGGGAGTGTTTCATTCAGTTGTACATTGATAGAGTCGCTATGAATTGTACCTGACTCATTGGGCTCTATAACAACAACATACCATATAAATATTTATAATTTTAATTATAATTATTCCTTCATTATGATATTTTTAAAAGTACATTTTTTCTCTTAAACTCACAAATATGCTCTCATCTATTCAAATTGGTTTTTGTCAGAAAACATGGTCTGTGCTGTATTGATTCTGATTCTGATTGATTTATATTTATTGCTTTCTTTAATCATAGAGTATACTTGTAATTATTTGTAATTTCAAGGTTTTTTTTTTTTTTCAGTACTTTGTGGGTTGAACACAGGGCCTTCTGCATTGTAGGCAAATGCTGTACTATTGAGCTGAACCTGCATCACTTTTTCTATTTTTATATTTTTGAGACTGTTACTTGCTAAGTTGCACAGGCTGCCTCTGGTCTCCAACTTGTGATCCTCCTGCCTCAGTCTCAAATCACTGGAATAACAGGTGTATGCCACAGTGCCTAAGGTTATTTTAAAAGAATATTTCCTTTCTTTTATTATTTATTTCCTTTCTTTTACTTTTTTTTTTATTTTTTTATTATTTATTTATTTATTTATTTATTTATTTATTTTTGTAGTACTAGGGAGTCATACCCTGGATGTCACACATATTTTGCAAGTACTCCACCACTAAGCTGTACCTCAGGCAGCTTTTTTATTTTTTATTTTGAGGCAGGGTCACTCTAAGTTATACAAGCTGCCATTCCCCTTGAATTTGGGATCCTCCTGCCTCAGCCTCCCGAGTTGCTGAATGACAGGTGTGCTCCATGGCACCCAGTTGTTTAGAAGAATACTTGTACAAGTTGAAGGTAGAAAAGTCTTTTTCTCACTTATTTACTTGTAAACATTAGTATCTGTATATGTGTACATACTATATGTATGTATATCCAGTTTTTACACAAATGCTTTTCTTCCATCTGTAATGTGTTCATTCTTTCTAGGATCAGTTTCCATGGTAATATATAAATATTATTATTTCTTTTTATGAAGAGCCTACATGGGGCAATTTCTTGGATTTTGTTTTTCTGAAAATTTCTTATTTTCACTCTTTTATAATAACTTAGTTGTTTTCAGGTGCCATAAAGTTGAGTCTGACTCATAGTGACCCCAGGTACAACAAAATGAAACACTACCAACAATGTGCCATGCCCAGCACTACTGACAGTGTTTCTCTGCTACCCATAGGGTTTTCAATGGTGGATTGTTTTGGGAGTAGGTTGCCAGGTCCTTCTCCCTAGCCTGCAGCACCTGGTATTCCCAGGCAGTCTCCCATCCAAAGACTAAGCAGACCTGACTCTGACCTGACCCCACTTCCGAGATCAGGTGGGTTCGGTAGCCAAGAGTATGGCTGCAGGCCACAATAACTCAGGCAAAAATAAATATGATAGTTCACAGTTGTTTTCTCTTGGCTCTTTGAAAATATTTGTTTATTATCTTTCAACTCTGTCTTTGCTAGTGAAAAGTCTTTATCAGTCTAATTAATTCTTCATGGATATCTGCTTTTTTCTCTGTTGATTTAAGATCTTTGTCTTTTGTGTTTTACAGTTAGACAATGCATATTAGAGCTTGTTGTTGTTGCCTAGGGCTTGATTTCTTTATATTTATCTGCTGATAAACTTATGTTTCTTCAGTGAAGATCGTTTTCTGAATCAGCTAGTTCTCCTAGAAGAAAGACCATATATCCATGTGTATTTGCCGTTATTTTAGTAGCTATTGTTGTTGTTGTTAGGTGCCGTCGAGTTGGTATCCAACTCATAGTGACCCGCATAGGGTTTTCAATGGCTGAGTGCTTCGGGATTGCCTTGGGAGTGGATTGCCAGGCCCTTCTCCCATTTTTTGAAGTGCTGGGAATTGAACTCAGGGCCTTAGAGACTGCAGCACAGCGCTCTGCCCACTGAGCTAAATCCCAGCCCCAGCTCTTATTGACTATGATATATATATATATATTTGTTAGGTACCATGAAGTCAGGATGTGTGTATGTATATACATTCTATAGTAATATTATATAATATATAAATCTATAATATATATTTCATATGTATGAGATGTCATTCTTGACTGATATTTTTAATTTGCATATTTATGATCCAGGGAAGTCCTTCACCATGTTTTTCTCAGCACTGAGGGGTTGAACCCAGGTCTCATGCATGCTACGCAAGTGTTATAACACTAAGGTATACCTTTAGCCTCTCTTATTATTTTTTATTTTTGATACAGGGTCTTGTTAAGTTGTGAAGGCTGCTTCTGACCTCAAACTTGTGATCCTCCTGCCTCAGCCTCTTGAGTCATTGGGATTATGGATGTACACTATGGTGCCTGGCCTCTTTCACTACTTTTTATGTTAATTTTTGGCTTGAGGTTCTCTAATGGTAAGGCTAGCTTCTGATTACAAACAATTTATGGCATGGGCTTCAGATTTTGACTTACCAGAAAATATTTTGCTTTATTGTTTGATTGTGTTCTTAGAATTCTAAGAAAATAAAAGGCTTCTGTCTATTTTTCTGGCTCCATAGTAAATTTTATCCAGTCTTTTTACACAAAGGAGATAGCCTTTAAAAATTCGAGTTCTCATAAAGTTTTAATCCAGCTCCATTTCTCACATGGGCCAAAGACATTAAAATACTAGCTCCTAAATGATGTAACTAATAAAAATAAAACAAACAACTCCAAGAAAAAAGAAAGTTCTATGGTCACCTGAACCATCATGACATCCACTAGGGGGTATCTCATTTTTCACTTTTACTCCCTTCTTTAGTCTTTGCCATCCATCTCCGTCACTAAAGTTTCTATGTTACTATGTATTTTTTTAAAATGCTGCTTTAACCTTTATCTAGAATTTCAATGCACTTATTGAGGCATGTGAGTTTTCATCAATGTAGCTTGTAATATTTCCAGAAGACCTTTGTTTTATGTGGGATAAAGAATAAATTATATCAGTGGTTTACTAAAATTTACATAGCTAATCCAGGGCTGGCTAGGTGGGAGATCATCTAAATATGGCCTCAATACTCGTTTCCTAGTTTTTCTCTTTTTTCCCTACAGGTCTGTGATCCTATACAGATTACCAGTGAATAGTGTACATAATGTGGAACTTGTTACATGTTTTAATTTGTAGTCTTTTAAGATTTTCGTACAATAATTGCATTGCCCCTAAAGGAAAGCTGTAAAGTTATGCCTATGTGTTATTAAAAGATAAGATCTTAAACATGATTCAGACTGAGTACAAATAGTAAAGTTGACAGAAAATTGCAGTATGGTCCAGGCTAGTAATTATAAAACCTATATATAAAGTCCTCTATGTATATATACATATGCCTGCAGCCATACCACTATGACATTAGATCCCATCAGGTCTCCAAAGCCAAGCAAGTTTAGGCCTGGTTAGTACTTGGTAGTAGGAGACTGCCTGGGAATACCAGGTGCTGTAGGCTTGGGAGAAGGAGCCGGTAACCCACTCCCAAAAATCAGTCAGCCATTGAAAACCCTATAAATAGCAGAGAAGCAGTAACAATGCTGTTTTTCCTGTTGTATGTAGGGTCGCTATGAGTCAGCCACCAACTTGATGGCACCTAACAACAACATATATATATATACATATACATATATATCACATATATGATATATGCTACATATGTATCATATATATGATACATATATATGATACATATGTAGCATATATCATATATGTGATATATATGTATATGTATATATATGTATATGATATATGATGTATCATATATCATATATGTGATATATATATGTATATCAGACTCCAATTCCTCCTCTCCATTAAGTCCTCTGTTCCCCCCTACAAAGCCCCTCCCACTCTTCTTTCTACTCTGCTTTCATTTCCCCTTCTTAGATAAGCCTGACTGATCACTTACACACACACACACACACACACACACTCTCTCTCTCTCTCTCTCTCTCTTCCTTAAACAAGATTTAGTGCTCACATATGAGTGAAAACACATGATATTTCTCTTTTTGAGCCTGTATTCATTCACTTAAGATGATATTGTCCAGTTCCATTCATTTTGCTGCAAATGGCATTATTTCATTCTTTTTTGTTGTTGTTGCTGAGTAACACTCCATTGTGCATATATGCCACAACATTTTTATCCATTCCTCTGTTGATATCTTGGTTGGTTCCATATCTTTGTGATTGTGAAACATGCTGCATTAAAATATGGAAATTCAGGTGTCTTTGTGGTATGATTTATCTCTTGTTTGGTATATTCCCAGGAGTGATATATCTAGATCATATGGGAGTTCTATTCTTAGTTTTCTAAGGTATCTCCATATTGGTTTCTCATAGGGCTGAACTAATTTACAGTCCCACCAGCAGTGTAAAAGCGTTCCCTTTTCTCCACATCCTCACCAGCATTTGCTATTTGTTTTCTTGATCTTGGCCATTCTTATTGGAGTGAGATGGAATTTCAGTGTTATTTTGATTTGCATTTCCCTACTGGCTAGGGATATTGAGCATTTTTTCATGTGTTTCTTGGCCTTTCAATCGTCTTCATTTGAGAACTGTCTGTTCATTTCCTTTGCCTATTTATGTATTGGGTTATTTGTTGTCTTGGAATTTGTATTCTTAAGTTTCTTGTATGTTCTAGATAGTAGTCTTCTGTCAGATGTGTAGGAAGTGATGATTTTCTCCCACTTAGTGGGCTCTCCCTTAAGTCTATTGATCATTTCCTTTGCTGTATAGAAGCCTTTCAATTTCATGTAATCCCACTTTTCAATTCTTGGTGCTGTTTCCTGGGCCATTGGAGTATTTTCAAGGAAATACTTTCCTATGACTATATGTTGGAGCATGTTTCCTAACTTTTCTTCTAGTAGTTTTAAGGTTTCCATTTTTATGCTGAAGTCTCTTATACATTTCAAGTTGACTGTCATGCAAATTGAGAGATAGGGGTCTATTTTCAATTTTCTACAAATGGAAATCAAATTTTCCAAACATCATTTGTTGAAGAGGCTATCATTTCTCCATTGGATGTCTTTAGGCCCTTTGTGAAAAATCAGGTGGCTATAGTAGTGTGCGTGTATCTCTGGGACTTCAATTCTGTTCCATTGGTCTTTAAATCTATTTTTGTGCCAGCACCAAGCTGTTTTTGTCACTGTAGCTCTTAGTATAGTTCAAAGTCAGGTATTGTGATCCTGCCTGTACTGTTTTTGTGGCTTAAGATTGTTTTGGCATACACAGTCTTTTGTGTTTTCATATGAGTTTGGGGATTATTTTTTCTATTTCTACAAAGTCTGTCATTGGAATTTTCATGGGGATTGCATTAAATCTCTAAATTGTTTTTGGTAGTATAGCCGTTCTCACAATATTGATTTTCCCAATCCATGAACAGGGGAGGTCCTTCTATCTTTTAGTGTCCTCTACAATTTCTTTCTCTGGTGTTTTGAAGTCTTCCTTATAGAGATTTTCAGGGTCTTTGGTTAGATTGATTTCTAAATATTTCTTTCTTTCTTTCTTTATTTTGGTGGACTATTAAATGGGATTTTTTCCTTCTCTTACTATTCACTATTGGTGTAAAGGAAGGCTACTGATTTTTGAATGAGAATTTCGTATCGTACTACTTGGCTGAGGGAGTTAATTAGCTCTAAGAGTTTTTCTAGAGGAACTTTTTTTCTTTAGGTAGAGGATCATGTCATCTGCAAATAAGGATAATTTGACTTCTCTGCCTCTCTGTATCTCTTTGATTTCTTTTTCTTGTCTGGTTGTTCTGGCTAGCATTTGGTGCCAGGGTTGAATGATGGAGGACACAATGGACATCCTTGTCTTGTTTCTGATCTTAGAGGGAATGGTTTCATATTTTCTCCATATAATATATTAGCTATAAATTTGGCATATATGGCCTTTATGATGTTGAGGTTATTTCCTTATTATTCCCATTTTCTCCAGAGTTTTTATCATGGAAAGATTTTGTATTTTATCAAGGCCTTCTCAGCATTGATGGAGATGATCATGTGATTTCTGTCTGCAAGTCTCTTTTGATATGTTTTATTACATTGATTGATTTTTGTATGCTGAACCAGTTTTGCATCTGTGAAATGAATCCCACTTGATCATAGTGTATGGTCTTTTCTATGTGTTGCTGAATTTGATTTGCCAGAATTTTATTGAGGATTATTGCATCAGAGTTCATGAAGGAAATTGATCCATAATTCCTTTCTTTGAAGCGTCCTTGCCTGGTTTTGGTATCAAGGTGATACTGTCTTTGTAGAATGAGTTTGGAAGTGCCCCTTCATTTTCTATTTTGTGAAATAATTTGAAGAGAATACATATTAATTCTTTTTTGAAGATTTGATAGAATTCTGCTGTGAACCCATCCAGTCATGGGCTTTTCTTTATTGGGAGACTATGTATTACTATCTCTATTTTGGGGAATGTAATGAATCTGTTTAAATTGCTTATGTCCTCTAGGCTTAATCTTGGTAACTCATATGTATTAATGAGCTTTTCCATTTCTTCTGTACTTTTTTTTTTTTTTGAGTACAATTTCTCAAAGCATTCCCTGATAATCTTCTGGATTTCATTGGTGTCAGTGATTATGACCCTATTTTTATCTCTATTTTTTTTAACTTGGAATTTTTCTTTCTTTCCTTTGATGAAATAGGCTAGGGGTGCATCTATTTGATAAATCTTTTCAAAGAGCCAGCTCTTAGACTCATTCATTTTGTGAATTGTCTTTTTGGATTCTACTTGGGATATGTCTGCCTTTGATCTTCATAATTGCAGTCTGGGTGCTCCTTTTGGGATTGGTTTATTGTTCGTTTTCTAGTGCCTTAAGATTGTTATTATTTAATTGGGCCTTGCCTAACTTATTGATGAGGCCATTCATGGATATGAACTTCCTTCTTAGAACTGCCTTTGCTGTATCCCATGAATTTTGGTAAGATGTATTTTCATCCTCATTTGGTTGCAGAAAATTTTTAATTTCCTCTCTGATTTCTTCAATGACCAATTGATCATTCAACAGTGTATCATTCAGTCTCCATGAATTTGTAACACTTCCAAAATTTTTCTTGCTTTTGAGTTCTAGTTTTCTTGCATTTTGTTCTGATAAGGTACAGGGGATGATTCCTATTTTTTTATTTTATTTGTTTAGACTATTTTGGTGGACTAGAATGTGACCTATTTTAGGAAAAATTCCATGTAGTGCTGAGAAGAATGTGTATTCTACGTTAGATAGATAGAATATTCTGTAGATGTCTGTAAGGTCTATGGTACTATTTAAGTCCTTTGTTTCTCTGTTGAATTTTTACTTTGATAACCTGTCTCTTGGCAAAAGTGGAGTGTGGAAATCTCCCATAATTATTGTATCTGGCCCAATATGTTCCTAGGTGCCCTTGTATTTGGTGAGTAAATATTAAGTATTGTAATGGGTTCCTGGTTGACTCTTCTGATTAGTTTGTAGTTGAAGTTTTTTGTCTCTTCTGATTAGTTTGTAGTTGAAGTTTTACTTGTCCAAAATTAGTATTGTCACTCTTGCTTTTTTTTTAATTTCCCTGTACTTGGTATATTGTTTTCTAGCCTTTATTTTTCAGCCTTTTAGGGTCTTTATGGATGAGATGAGTCTTGTGAATGCCGCATATAGAGGGTTTATGTTTTTAGTCCAATTGAGCAGTCTATGTCTCTTGATTGGTGAGTTAAGACCATTTACATTGAGAGTAATTATTGAAAGCTGCTTGTTATTCTGCATCAATTTGGTATTTCTATTTTTTATTCATATTTAGGCAATGGATTCTTAAGTTCTCCTCACATTTATTGTTTGATCTTGTATTTGGGGTTGTCTTCTCCTATGTGCAGTGTGTCATTGAGGACATGAATGATGTCTGACCAAACTTTACTTGCCTTTAAGGTGGTTGTTGAGAATTCAGCTGTTGTTCTGATGGGTTTCCCTTTATAAGTGAGTTGACATTTCTCTCTTGTAGCTTTTAGGATAGCTTCTTTGCTCTCTAAATTTAGCATTCCGATTATAATGTGTCATGGAGAGAATCTATTCTGATCTACTCTGTTTGGAGTTCTGAATGTTTTAATAGCATAGATATCCAGCTCTTTATAGGCTTGGAAAGTTCTTATCTAATATTTTTGAAATAAATTTCCTAATCCTCTCATGTTGTTTTCAGCTCCTTCATGAACCTCCTGGATTGGTAGGTTTCACTTCTTCATTTTATTAAAGACCTCTTGAAAATCTTGCTCACATTGCTTCATCTTTCTATCTTGGCATGTGAGTAAATAAAGTCTTCTACCTTTTATTTAGGTTCAGCTATCCTATTTTTGCCTTTCTCTAATCTGGATACTGAAGATTATACTATAATATTGAGTTGATTCCTCTTCAGGATTTCCATTTCTCTGGAGAATTTTTCTTCCAAGTTAGATTCCATTTTGTCCAGTGAATCAATTGCTCTCATGGAAGTATCCTTAGGTCTTTCACCATATTTATAAGCAGAATCTAAATTCTCTGTCATACATCTCTAAAAATCTGATTACCCTGAAATTATCCATGGAGGGGCTTTGGTCTCTAGGATCTTCCCATCCAGCTTGACCTTTCAGGTTTCCTATGTTTTTCTGCTGACCCTTGCCCATTGCTTGGTTTGGGTGCTAGGTTTCACCTCCTCTTCCATCTGCAAAGAGGTTCTCCTTACCCACTCCCACATGATTGGATGCTGACCGATTGCTGGCATCTTTCTCCTTCAACTCCTTGTAAATCCCAGCCTCAGGGTCTGGTGCCTGGCTTTCACTGTGACCCCTGCAGTCAGCACTGCCAAGTCTGTTTTTCTCAGTCCTCTGTGCTCGCAGCTCCAAATCATGCCACTGCCTAGAGTATCTCCCTTAGGATCCTCAAACGTGTGGCACCCCTTCTGTGTATCTCAAGGTCTCCCGTGCCCTAAACATTGCACTGTAGCCTAAAGAGTGTCTTAGGTTTCCTGAGCCTAAGCACCCACTCACAGCATCCACTCTCTGCATTGGAAATGCTCCCAGGTCCTAGACACCCCAGTCCCTAAGCTGTTTCTCTTAGCCTTGCCAGTCCCACAGGCACCACTCATCTGGGCTGCATGCAGTCCCTCCCCTGTTTAAATGCACTGTTGCCTGCACCATGTGTCTCAGGCTCCACAGTAGCACTTCGGTACATGCCGGGTGCAGGTACTCCATTGAAGCTGAAAGTGTCTCTTTGTCTCCCTGGTCCCACCAGATGCCTAACGACACCTCTCCTTCTTCTCCAGCACTCTGTCTTTCTCCTTCTACTTCAAGTTCCAGTGATGCCAGAGCCAGGGCAGCACCAGTCTCTCCCCAGGGAAAAAAAAACACAGTCCTAGGGTCTGAGACCCTATTAGGGGGAAGCACACCTGGCCTCCTCACAGGAGAGTTCTGGTACCTCTGGCTAGGTATGCATGCTCCCAGTGGGCCCCAGATTTGCTGAAATGTTTTGCAGTTGCTTTTCCTAGGTTAAGGGTTCAGTGATTTGCCCCACCATTTCCTCCTCTTCTCTGTCATTTTAATCTCCACTACTTGGCAAGTTGCCCACTTGCTATCCTTTTTTAAATTCTAATAATTAAAGTTGCTTTCCACTTTTTTGTTGTTGTTGTTTTGATTAGAGAACTTCACGAGTTTCCCTAACAATTTTCTTTTCCAATTGAAATGTGGCTGTTAACTGTTCATATCTTAACCAGACCAGAACTCCATCACGAAAGACTTCTTTAAAGTGCTAAAAAGTAAAGATGTCACTTTGAAGACAAAGGTGCTCCTGACTCATTCCATGTTATTTTCAGTCACATCATACAGTTGTGAAAGTGGACATTGAACAAGGGAGACAGAAGAATTGATGCTTTTGAATTATGCTGCTGGTGTATTGGATATACCATGTACTGCCAAAAGAACCAACAGAACCATCCTAGAAGTGCAACCAGAGTGCTCCTGGGAAGCAAGGATGGCTAGGCTACATGTTACATGTTTTGAACATTTTTTTAGGAGGGACCAATCCCTGGAGAAGTATATCACATTTTGGAGAATGGCAGGTCAGTGAAATAAAGGAAGACGTTCCACTAGATGGATTGACACAGTGGCTGCAACAGTGGGCTTAAACATAAAAAAGATCATGTGTATGGCACAGTGTTAGGCCATGTTTCATTCTGTTGTACATAGGGTTGCTATGATCAGACCCAACTCAACAGCACCTAACAACATGTATTTACTTGAGAATTTTTACATCTTATTTCATCAATGATATTGGTGTGTAATTTTCTTCTCTTATAGTGTCTCTACCTGGCTTTCATATCAAAGTGATGCTTGTCTCATAAAATGAATTTGTAAGTGTTCATTTCTTTTCACTTCAATTCTTAGGAAGAATTAACATTAATTCTTCTTTGAGTGTTTGGTAGAATTAACCAGTGAAACCATCTGACCTAGAATTTTTTTTTTTTATTGCTGATTCAATCTTTTTCATTATTCTGATTTTCTGTTTGTCATGGTTCATTCTTGGTAAGTTTTCTGCTTCTGGAAATTTATCCGTTTCTTCTAGGTTATCAAATTATTAATGTATAATTGTTGATGGTCTCCTCTGTATTTCTGTGGTATCATATAGAATGTCTCTTCTTTCATAGATAATTTCATTTATTTGAGTCATCTCTCTTTTATTTCTTGATTTGCAGGCTAAAGGTGTATCCATTTTATTGTCATTTTGTTCATCTTTTATATTGCTTTTCTATTCTCTATTTCACCTATTTAATAATAAACAGTATTTATTATTTCCTTCTT
>VMDO01040468.1:0-11887 GCA_007922755.1 Pedetes capensis | reverse complement strand
CAGGAGGCAGTTGTTCGAATAGAACAAGGAAACACTGAGTGGTTTAAAGTTGAGAAAGGTGTGCGTCAGGGCTGTATACTTTCACCCTATCTCTTCAATTTATACACTGAGCAAATAATCCGAGAAGCTGGACTTTATGAGGAAGAATGTGGCATCAAGATTGGAGGAAGACTCATTAACAACCTGCGTTATGCAGATGTCACAACTCTGCTTGCTGAAAGTGAAGAGGATTTAAGACATTTACTGATGAAGATCAAAGATCATAGCCTTCAATATGGGTTACGACTAAACATCAACAAAACAAAAATCCTTATGACTGGGTCAGTACGCAACTTCACAATAAATGGAGAAAAGATTGAGGTTGTCCAAGATTTTGCTTTGCTTGGCTCTATAATCAACACCCATGGAAGTAGCAGTCAAGAAATCAAAAGACGCATTGCTCTAGGAAATGCTGTGGCAAAAGATCTCTTTAGAGTATTGAAAAGCAAAGATGTTACATTGAAGACAAAGGTGCATCTGACTCATGCCATGGTATTTTCAGTTGCATCATATGGTTGTGAAAGCTGGACATTGAGCAAGGGAGACAGGAGAAGAACTGATGCTTTTGAATTGTGGTGCTGGAGATGTCTATTGAATATACCATGGACTGCCAAAAGAACCAACAAATCTGTCCTAGAAGAAGTGCAACCAGAGTGCTCCTTGGAAGCAAGAATGGCCAGACTGTGTCTTGCATTTCCAACATGTAGTCAGGAGAGATCAACCCCTAGAGAAAGACATCATGTTTGGGAGAGTAGCAGGTCAACGCAAAAGAGGAAAACCCTCCACCAGATGGATAGACACAGTGTCTGCAACAATGGGTGTAAATATAAATAAGGTCGTTTGCCTGGCACAGAATCAGCAAATGTTTTGATCTGCTGTACATAGTGTCACTATGAGTCGACTCCATGGCACCTAACAACAACAACAACCTTCAGGAATGGAGCAAGATGTGGAGTAATGAAATAATGTGTACATTGAGTAAAAGATCATTGGGTCAATATTTTGGGTTTTCTGATCTTAAAAAAGCTGATTATAGAAATAATACCTGAACAAATTGTCATGCTATGAAAATCTAACAATACGTATAAAAGACCCTGTTGAATATTTCTCACCCCAAAGCCCAGTCCCTCAATCCCCTTTCTAGAGAGAAACCACTGATATGCACAAGTTCCATATAGTCTTTCAGTCTTTTCTCTGCAGATACAAATGTAGATAATAGTGTTTGGTGAATTTTTAAAAATAGGAATAGCATTATACTGTGTATATTATACAACTTGCTTTTAATAACATGGCTTGGAGATTTTTCCATCAGTACATGAAGAGGCTATTCTTTAGAGGCCAAGAGTATCAGCTTTCGGCACAGAACACTTGTGTGTATATCCCTACCATCTCTTTCTAAAAATAATAATTAAATGTATTTTTACATATTCTAATGCAGTTCTATTTGCTCTAATAATGGAAACAATTATAACAACAACTTCGTTTTTAGAGTTTAAAATTCTTTTATGATGTTAGTTTTTTTGGTTTTCCTCAAATATTTGGTAATTTGGAATTGTGCATGGTTTTTTTTTTCTGGTACTTTTTTCATTCAACAAACATTCTAGTTAGCTTTTTTGTTTTGTTTTGAAGAGTTTTTTTTTTTTCCTCTCCATTTATTAGTAAATGATGATGGGGTATCTATGACTTTTAAGAGTTTTGAGTGCCTGGAGATTTCTGGGATATATGTACAGTCCTCCTTCAAGCTCAGAATTCTTTACAGTGGTTTTTATCCTGTGACAAAGGAGCACCTGGGGTCTGAAGAAGTACCTCAGTGGACAATTGGGAAGTGTTTAGTCATCTCTTCTGACTTCATCCACATCAGTTCTACTTTTGTATAAATCATATATTGGGGTTCCAAGTAAGAATTTATTTGAAAATAAAATTTCAGCCAGGCACAGTGGCGCACATCTGTAATCCCAGCAGCCTGGGAGGCAGAGGCGGGAAGATCGCAAGTTCGAGACCAGAGGCAGTCTGCAAAACTTAGCAAGACCCTGTCTCAAAAAGTGAAAAAATGGGCTGAGGATGCAGCTCAGTGGTCTAGCACTTACAGAGCATGCAGGCTCGAGGCCCTGGGTTCAACCCCCAGTACTGCCAAAAAAAAAAGAAGAAAAGAAAAGAAAATTTCACTGTTTAAAAATAGATTTGAAAGTCATTAAACTAAATAATTAATCTAGAGTCACTTCCATCATCAAGAATCCATCATTTCTGGTTATTTATTGTGATTCATTACCTAAGAATTTGTGAATATGAATTGCCATGTGTGATTTTCTTTTTTCGTTTTTTTTGGTACTGGGGGTTGAATCCAGGGCTTCGCGCTTGCATGCTTTGCAAGTGCTGGACCACTGAGCTGCACCCCTGTCCATTTTTGGTTTACTTTTTTTTGAGACAGAGTCTCGCCAAATTACTCAGTCTGCCTCTGGTCTAGAACTTGCAATCCTCCTGCCTGTGCCTCCCGATCTGCTGGGATTACAGATGTGTACCACCACGCCTGGCTTCATGTGTGATTTTCTCTATTTTTTCACCTATAAGGGAAACCACATTTTAATTTGTAAGTTGATTTGATATTAGATTCTAGTTAGAATCCTCATGTTGTATTTTAGGACTAAGCTTATATAAGTGCAAATTATTGCTATTATTCCAAGTTAAGATAACTTCCAGTATCAGGATAGGATTTTAATAGTACATACATAGTAGTCCATAGTTTGGAGTGTTTCTAAACTTTTCACATAGAAATATCTTACCATATACGGAATTCAGTAGGAGAGAAGATATAAAAACAGTATTGCAGCATACCACAATACTCTGTAGTCATGATTATGACTTGGGTTGTCAATAAAAGTTGCTGCTATCAATATGCTCTTTTAAAGATAGCAGAAAGATCTTAGCTTAAGTAGCATCTCTTTTAGGAAGCATACTCTGATATTATTTTCCCATCCCATACTCTTATCATTCTAGTCCTTCGGGAATGTACTCCCAAAGCCCTTTTTCTTGCATCTCATAATATACAGCACTTTTAAGGTCACTTGTTCACTTTCTGCCTTCCCTAAGAAACCAGTAATTTCCATTTCCCTAAAAAACCAGTTGGATGCATGCAGCCATACCACTGTGGCTTCTGATCTCGTCAGAGATTAGAAGCTAAGGAGGGTCAAGCCTGGTTAGTACTTGGATAGGAGACCAACTGGGAATACCAGGTGCAGTAGGCTTGAGAGAAGGACCTGGCAGCTCACTCCCCAAAACAATCAGTCATTAAAAACCTTATGAATAGCAGAGAAGCACTGACAATAGTGCCAGGCATGGCACAGTGTCAAATAGTGTTTCATCTGCTATACATAGGGTTGCTAGGAGTTGGACCTGACTGGATGGCACCTAACAACAATAACAAGAAACCAATTATTCAAAAATTACTAATACAAAAATCAAAATAAAAATGTCTTGGCACTTCTTTGTAGGGTTCAGTTGATGAGGAAAAATTAATTATATGTATCTCTTTATCCTAACCACAGCTATTTACTTAATCATATAGACAATTTTTTTGTGGATTTTGTTTGCTTTTGCTTTGTTCTGAGTACTGAGGGGTTGAACCCAGGGCGTAGGTAAGTGCTTTACCACTAAGTTACACCCCAACCCCTTTTTTATTTTTTGAAAGGGTCTTGCTAAATTGTGTAGGCTGCCTCTGTTCTCAAATGTGCAATCCTCCTACCTCAGCCTCCAGAGTTTCTGGGATTATAGGCATGTGCCACAGTGTTTGGTGCACCAACCTGCCTCCCCTACCCCACCTCAGGATTAGGTCTTGCCCTGTAGCCCAGGCTGGTTTAGGACTGGTGATGCTTGGGCCTCAGCTTCCTGAATGCTGGGATTACAGACACATACCACCATACTCAGCTGTTAGATACTGTACTTTTCATTGTTGTGGTGGTGGTATAGGGGATTGAACCCAGGGCCTTGTGCATACTTTGTAAGTGCTCTACCGCTGAGCTGCACCCTTAGCCCCACACACAGACACACACTTTTTTATCTTAAAACAGGATCTTGCTAAATTGTGCAGGCTGCCTCTGGCCTCGAATTTGTGATCCTCCTGTGCCTGCTTCCTGATTTGCTAGGATTACAGAGGCATGTACCACCATGTGATGATTACTATATTTTTAAATATCTGGCCACAGACTGAAATTTGCCATTTAATCGATAGCTTTCAGCTAATTTTTTTGGTATGCCTTTTGCCATTTCATAGGCAGCAATCTAAGTGTGAAGACTTTGTCTTGATAGAAGAACAAAGAACAGAATCCATGCCTCTTTTGGTAGTGCCGTATAGCAATTGATACTTACTGTCTTAGTCACCTTGATATCTCTGAACCTCTGCTTTAATAATTTGAAAAAGAAAAAAAATCAGTCTGAATAATACAGCACTAATAACTTTCCCAGGCCTTTATTCAAATAAATGTATACCTTTTGGGTCTGAACTTTTTTTGTAACAACAAATGAACCTGTGCCTAAGGTTCCACTGACACCTCATGCATTGAGAGGTCCCTCCTATGTTATCTCCCCTAACCATTACAAGAAGCTCACCTGTTTTGCAGTTATAGCTACTTGGAAAATGTGCTAGGTCAAATAATATTTTTAAGCAACTTTAGAAGGAGCCAACAAATTCATTCTACAGCTATCGTCAGAAATCTTTAAATACTTCAAAGAGAGAAGCACCGTGAAGATAAGGAAATCCTGGCAAGATTTGTTGCAGCTGTCAGGTCCCAAAAAAATTCAGAGTCAAATTTTGACACTTGTAATTGAATCATCCACTCTTCTAAGTGAGCCTAGGTGAACCTGTGATATTTTTAGAACCTTTCAAATCAAATTGTATTCTTTAGAGTTCATAGCAGGGACTGAGGGCCCTAAAATTTCCCAAGAGCTGGAACAAACAGAATCAAATGAATTTGGCTCAACTCTCTGTAATAGAAGTAGTATATTATGCATACAATCTAAGGAATGCCACAGTTTTGGTCCAAAATTTTTAAACTTTGCATAGATTTTTTTTTTTTTTTCTGGAGAGTTAACTGCTTGGACAGCAGTTGAAACACCCATTAGCAATAGTAACAGCTGTGTGGTGGTGATTTGATTTATAATAAAAGCAGAGATCTTGGAGAGTGTGATTAACTGTGTTTCACAGATGGGTATTCCTCGGCCTCCGGTTTTGTTTAAGACACATTTCTACTAGCATATATCATATTGCTTATTATAGACTCTCTCAAAATGAGGAACAGTTAACTAGCCACTACCATATGCAGGTAATTACATAGTTCAGGCCTGACTTGCTGAGATTTTCTAATTTAAAGCCTAAAATGTAATACTAACAGGTTAGAAAAGGTTAGAATAGTATTTGAATGTGTGTTTATATTGCACTGGTAATGATGGGTGTTTTGAAGATTGTCATTTTAGCAGAAAACAAAGGCTGCTTTGGAACATTTTCTCTTGCCTTAAGACAGAAAACAGTTCGGAGACCAGACTTTAGGGACTACAAATGATTTGTTGACGCATGACATGAAAAGATAACCTTTCAGGTTTTCTGCAAGTCTGAATTTAGACAGACATAAGACATTGACAAGTGGGTAAAAACATTATGGCCTTTGAGCATATTCATGCTATTTAAACAGTTGGTGGTATCTTATCTCTTAACTCCCTCAAGCCTATTCTTCTAGTTTTCTTTTTTATTTATTTATTTATTTATTTATTTTTCCTTTTGATTTTTTGAAGCAGGATCTCCAGCTGTGTAGCTCAGGCTGGCCTGGAACTCAGTATATAGACAAGCCTGGCCTCAAACTCGACGTGATCCTCCTGCCTCAGCCTCCTGAGTGCTAAGATTACAGGTGTGCACCCCCACACCTGGCTTTATTCCTATAGTTTTCTATATTAATAAATCATTTGATGAAATAGCTAGACGTGATATATGCTATATGTGAATAGCTATATGTGAATAGCTATATGTGATATATGCTACATGGAAAGTAGCATGGATGTTGGACTAATAGGATTTGAGGACAAAAGTACTCATTCTAGTCCAATTGTTCTAAGTAGAAAATGAGAAACTTTGATGAAATTAATCATTTCTCTGTAGTTTTCCTAGTGTCTTTTTAAAAAAGTATCATTCTTTGTGGTTCTTGAACAATATAAAGTATTTATTATATGGTTGTAAAGCCCTCCCAGTTAATTATTTGAAAAAATCATTTGAAAATAACTTTCATGTTAGATATTAAAGTAGGTAATTTGCAGCAGAAGCAGAGATTCTTGTTTTTATGTAAATATGCAGAATGATGCCTGGAATCTAGTAATTCTTTTGAGCTCTCAATAAGCTTAAAAAGCATTAGGGAAATAAGTTGCCCCATCTTTTTAAAAAGCTAGCCCAGATTTTGATTATTACTGTTAAAGGTTCTGAAACACATTAAGTTGATAAAAGAAAAACATCAAAATTCCATTTTGATCACAAAGCAGCAGTCTATAATATTGTTTCTGAAGCCAGGAGTTAGCACTATCCATTACCATAGCATTAATCCATTACCAAAATCAAATATCCAATTGAGCTAAATCAATTGGTAGAGTGCTGCACTGCAGGCTCTGAGGACCAGGGTTCAATTCCCAGCACCACAAAAATGGGAGAAGGACCTGGCAATCCACTCCCAAGGCAATCCCGAAATAGTCAGCCATTGAAAACCCTATGAGGGTCGCTATGAGTCGGATACCGACTTGACGGCACCTAACAACAACAACAACAACAAAAATCAAATATATGCAGAGGTAAAGAGTAGAGCTTTACACTATTATAGAAAAATTAAAATCAAAAGTTAAGATGTCATAATGTTTGCTTAAAATGTAATTACTAGAACTTAATGTTCCTTGTTTAAAACTTACACATTCCATCCTGTAAGTCACCTCCCATCTCCTTGCTTCTTATCTGCCTGTCTCCACCCTGATAAGCACTTCCCAATTTCTTATAACTGCTAAACTTGGTCTATTAAGTGTACTCTTCACCCTGTTGGCCGCTTCCCTATTTCTTACAACTGCTAAACTCAGTCTATTGAGTGTATTCTCCACCCTGTTAGCCACTTCCGGATTTCTTGTATCATGTAGATGTTGCCTGCCTATTTCCATGGTAACTAGCTTAACCCACCTACAGATGATCATGTAGGCTGTGCACATGTGGTTTCAGCTGACATTCCCCCCCTGTAAATTATATAACCCCAAGAGAACTAAAATTTGGGGTCAGTCCTGAGAGGATGGGTTTCTTTGGGCTGACCTTGCTATAGCAATAAATTTTTTATTTTACCCAATTTCTGGGTCTCTCAAAGTACTTTCAGTTTTGTTCCACCACTTCAACACAAGTAAGTACTCTTTCAGCACCGGCTGACATAAAGCATTAATCTTACATATCTAAGCATCTAGTATGATAGCTGTGCTTCATAAATGACAAATTTAGATTATATGTATATATTAGTACAAATGATAGCAATAGCTGCTATAATGGGCTTCCCTGCTCAGTGCCAAGCTTTGTAGTTCACTTTAATGACAAATTTGATTGATCCATTACAGTGCACAATGGGAAGCTCTTAATGTTCCAAGGATTTGTTGCTTATTTGCTATGTCTTTAATTTTTTTCCCTTAAAATAATCACATAATTACTTTAAAGATAATTCCTGAGCCGGCCAAGGTGTTGCACGCCTGTAATCCCAGCGGCTTGGGAGGCAGAGGCAGGAGGATCGCAAGTTAGAGACCAGAGGCAGTCTGCGTAATTTAGCAAGACCATGTCTCAAAAAGTAAAAAAATGGGCTGAGGGTGCAGCTCAGTGGTCCAGCACTTGGAGAGCATGCAAGCGTGAGGCCCTGGGTTCAGCCCCCAGTACCACCAAAAAAAAAAAAAAAGAGAGAGAGAGAGATAGTTCCCTTTAAATTATTTTTAACATTGTTTCTTTTAAAAATTATTCCTGTAAACTGGGTGTGGTGGCTCATGCCTGTAATCCCAGCAACTCAAGAGGCAGAGGCAAGAGGATCGCAAGTTCAACACCAGAGGCAGTCTGCATAATTTAGTGAGACCCTGTCTCAAAAAAATTTTTAAAAATGGGCTGGGGGTACAGCACTTGCAAAGCTTGCAAGGGTGAGGCCCTTGTTTCAACCCTCAGTACCACAAAAATAAAAAATAAATAAATATTCCTATACTCTTTTTTTTTTTTTTTTTTTTTTTTTTTTTTTGCGGTCCTGGGGGTTGAACCCAGGGCCTTGCGCCTGCATGCTCTGCAAGTGCTGGACCACTGATCTGCAACCCCAGCCCATATTTTAACTTTTTGAGACAGGGTCTCACTAAGTTACGCAGACTGCCTCTGGTCTCGAACTTGCAATCCTCCCACCTCTGCCTCCCGAGCTGCTGGGATTACAGGCGTGCGCTACTGCGCCCGGCCCATAAATACTCATTTTAAAACCACTTTCTTTTTAAGTTAAAGTTCCTTTAAAATGTTTTAATTTCCTTAAAAATTATTTTTAAAATATTTCTTTAAAATTATTTTAAATATTCCTTTAAAATATTTTTACAAGTGTTTATGACTAAGCAAAGAACTTCTAGTTTTTATTTCTTGAATGTTATTTAACAAAAAAATTCAACCAAATTTTTAAAAATTAAGATGGATTAATTTATAATAAGGAGAAGGACCTGGCAATCCACTCCCAAGGCAATCCCGAAATAGTCAGCCATTGAAAACCCTATGAGGGTCACTATGAGTCGGATACCGACTCGATGGCACCTAACAACAACAATTTACAATAAAATAACCAACTTAAAATATCAGCCCTTTCATTCAGAACCAAGGAGGCCAGTCGTTCTCAGCAACCTCTCCCCTGAGCGGGGGAATACTCATGTTCTTTCTGGGAACAGGCAGAGATCTTTCAAGTACTCAGATGCTACCTCTTTTTCACACAGGCTAGTGTTTTGGATCATGGTGATTGGTAATTGTGTTTAACCTTGAAGAGGGGAGAGAGAAATTAGGCTAGTCTAGTTTAAGTTAGCCTTGTATTATAGTTTTGGATAAAACACTTCTCATGTTTAACCTGTCTACAGGCAGAGTGGAGTAGAATCTGACTCAAAGGTTAAGTCAGCAAAAGACAAACACAATATGAAGATGTTGTTAGGGCCATCGAGTCGAGTCCAACTCATAGCAGTCGAGTCAGTATCCGACTCATAGCGACCCTCATAGGGTTTTCAATGGCTCATTGTTTCAGGATTGCCTCAGGAGTGGATTGCCACATCCTTCTCCCATTTTTGTGGTGCTGGGAATCAAACTCAGGATCTCAGAGACTGCAGAGCAGCACTCTACCAACTAAGCTAAATCGCAGCCCCCAGTATGAAGATAGAGATGCCAAATCTTTTTATCCTTTTTTACTCACTCATCGGTGTCTGCAGGCCAAAGTGTGGAGTCAGTGTTTTCAATACAAGTGGACTTCATGTCCTTGAAAAGTAACCTGTTGTTGTTGCTGTTGCTAAATGCCATCCAGTCGATGTCTGACTCATAGTGACCCTACTTACAACAGGCAGAACAGTATTGTTACTGCTTCTCTGCTATTCATAGGGTTTTCAGTGGCAGATTGTTTATTGGGAATCCGTTGCTGGGTCCTTCTCCCAAGCCTAGAATCCCTGGTGTTGCCAGGCAGTCTGCCATCCAAGTATTAACCAGACCCAACCCTGCTTAGCTTCCAAGATATGATGGGTACAGACACCACAGTGCTGCAGCTGCAGGCTGAAAAGTAACCTAGGTAACCTTTAATCATAATCCATGCATCAGAAGTATTATCCACAAGAGAGCTACTGAAAAACTAGTAATGTATTGCCCAGCTCTTTGACCTCCAAAATTAGTGATTTTTTAAAGTCAATTAAGAGCAAGTGAATGCTAGAGGGTTTATTTAGGTTTTTCCTCGGTAACAATTCCAGTAAGGTGGTACGACTTTGACATGCACGCTGTATTTTCATTGTATTATTTTATCATAATTTTCTTGTTATATAATATGTGGTAAAGTTGGGGGAATTGTATGTTGTTTTGCAGTATTAGGACTCAACACTGAGCCTTGCACACATGAGAGAGTTTCCTCCTTGGTTCTTTTCATGATTTACATATCCCTTTGGTTTTCTAGAGAAAAATATAGAGGCTTTAGTTAAATGTTAGATCTATAGCCATACCACCCTGGCATCAGATCTGTCAGATCTCAGGAGCTAAGCAGGGACGGGCCTGGTTAGTACTGGATGGGAAGCCGCTTGGGAATATAGGGTGCTGTAGGTTTAGGAGAAGGACCCAGGAGCCCACTCCCAAAGCAATCCACCACCGAAAACCCCATAAACAGCAGAAAAGCACTGACAATAGTGTTGGGTATGGCACAGTGTCAGACAATGTTTCCTCTGTTGTACACAGGACTGCTATGAGTCAAATCCAAGTCCATTCCACCTTACAGCAAGAAGTTAAATATTAATTAAATGTCCTGTTTCCCATACCCCTCTGGTCTTATTTTTCAGAGGGGAAAATGCAAATATAGATCAGAATAGGAGGTGGTAAATTTAATATATTCAGAAGCATTCCCTAAATATATTTCTGACATAGAATGGTTGAAAGAATTGCATAAACTCCTGCCATTTTCAATACATCATAATCAATTTGGTTTTTTCTGGAATGTGACAAGGGCTCAATATTAGATAGTTATATTAACTAGAAGAATCAAGTTAATGATTTCATTGTGATAGTTAATTTTTGTGTTGTCTTGAATTACTGGATTTAGTAACATAGATGTCCCTCCACAAAATGGACAGGCATCATCTATTTTACCCCACTGAATGGTTGCATAGAACAAAAGGCAGAAGATAAAAGAGTTTCTATTCTTTTTTTTTCCATACCTGACTGCTGAGTTGAGACAATTCATAATATTTCTCTTGACCTTGGACATGGATTTAAACCATAGGCTTTTCTGGTTCTCATGTCTTCAAACCGAGACTGAATTATAGCACTGGCTTTCTGGAGTCTCCAGCTTACAGACAGCAGATCATGGAAGTTCTCAGTCTCCATAATTGTGTAAGCTAGTGTATCATAATGAATAAATCACTCTTGCTTTCCCTCTTTCTCTGCCACTATGTGTGTTTTATATAAAGTATACTTTATATACTTATATACTTATATATATAATATATATACTTATATATAATATATACTATATATACTATATAATATACATATGCTATATACATATACTATACTATATAGTATATATACTATATAATATATACTATATATAGTATATATGTTGTTGTTGTTGTTAGGTGCCGTGGAGTCGGTATCCGACTCATAGCGACCCTCATAGGGTTTTCAATGGCTGAGTGCTTCGGGATTGCCTTGGGAGTGGATTGCCAGGCCCTTCTCCCATATATAGTACATACATATACTATATATGGTATATATATGTATGTATAGGCATAAATATATATAAACATATATTATGCATATATTATATATAAGTATAAATATATAAATATATATAAAGCATAAATATATATAGGTATATATAAGTATATATGTTTATATATATTATATACATAATTATATATAAGTATATAGTATATATATAAGTATATATATACTTATATATATACTTATTATATAGTACATACATGTATATATAAGTATATATAAGTATATATAATATATACTTATATATATTATATATACTTATATATTTATTTATATATGTTTATATATTATATATTTAGAAATACAGAACATATATATTATATATTATGTATTTAT
>VMDO01040467.1:0-11907 GCA_007922755.1 Pedetes capensis | reverse complement strand
CCTGCATCATTTAATATTTTCCCTGTACAATCTTTTACTACTGCCACTCGAGGCTTGAATTTTTTCTTCACTTCCTTAAGCTTGAGAAACACAGAATGTGTTCTTCCCTTTTGGTTTTCTGTCTCTAGCTCCTTGCACATGTCATTATATTTGTTTTTGTCTTCTCGAGCTGCCTTCTGAAATCTTCTGTTTAGTTCCTTAACTTCATCATGTCTTCCTTTTGCCCTAGCTGCTAGACATTCAAAGGCAAGGTCCAGTGTCTCTTTTGACATGTAATTTGGTCTTTTCTTTTTTCTTGTCTTTTTAAGAAGTTTTTGCTTCCTTCTTGAATGATATCTTTTATGTCATGCCACAACTCTTCTGGTCTCCTGTCATTTGTGTTTAATGTATTAAACCTATTCTTGAGATGGTCTCTGAACTCAGGTGGGATATAATCAAGGTCATACCGTGGCTCTCGTATACTTGTTCTAATTTTCTTCAGCTTCAGTTTGAATTTGCATATGAGAAGTTGATGGTCTGATCCACAGTCAGCACCTGGTCTTGTTTTGACATTTTGTACAGAGTTTTCCATCATCCTTTCCACATATGTAGTCAATTTGATTCCTGTGTTCCATCTGGTGAAGTTCATGTGTATAGTCTCTGTTTATGATGTTGAAAAAATGTATTTGCAATGAAAAGGTCATTGGTCTGACAAAATTCTATAATGCGATCTCCAGCTTCATTTCTGTCACCAAGACCATATTTCCCAACTACTGAGCCTTCTTGTTTGTTTCCAACCTTTGTGTTCCAGTCACCAGTGATTATCAGTATGTCTTGATTGCATTTTTGATCTATTTCAGATTGCAGAAGCTGGTAAAAGTCTTCCCTTTCTTCATTTGTGGCCTTAGTGGTAGGTGCACAAATTTGAATAATAGTCATATGAACTGGCCTTCCTTGTAGGCGTATGGATATTATTCTTTCACTGACAACACTGTATTTCATGACAGATCTTGAGATGTCTTTTTTGATGATGAATGCAACCCCATTCTCTTTAGTTTATTATTCCCAGCATAGTAGACCATATGATTGTCTGACTCACAATGGCCTATGCTAGTCCATTTTAGCTCACTGATGCCTAGAAATTCAATGTTTATGTGCTCCATTTCTCTTTTAACAATTTCTAATTTGCCAAGATTCATACTATGTACATTCCATGTTCCAATTATTAATGGATGTTTACAGTTGTTTCTCCTCATTTTGAGTCGTGCCACATCAGCAAGTTGAGCACCCTGGGGTTTTACTCCATTTCCGTCAACATGGTAGACTCTACTTGGAGGAGGCAACTCTTCCCCAGTAGTCTTTTGAGTGCCTTCCAACCTGGGGGCCTCATTTTCCGGCACTATATCTGACAGTGTTTCTTTGCTATCCATAGGGTTTTCAATGGCTAGTTGTTTTGGGAGTGGCTCACCAGGTCCTACTCCCTAGTCTGTCTTAGTCTGGAAGCTCAGCTGAAAGCCTGTCCTCCATGGGTAACCTTGCTAATGTCCGAGGTTACAGTGGCAGAGCTCTCAGCCTCAGCGCAACACGCAAGCCCCCACTTAAAATATGTAAATATATTTTAAAAATATAAACATATTTTACAAATAATATATAATATATAATGAGTATCATATATTATGCATAATACATTTTATAATATATAAATATGTAATATATTGCATTATATATTATAGATTATATAATATATAACACCTATAATATATAATATATAATATGTTGTATTATATTATATATACTATATATTTATAATATGTTATATTACATATACTATATATAATTATATGTTATATATAATTATATATAATTATACACAATATATTATATATTATATTAATATGTAATATATGGGCTGGGATTTAGCTCAGTTGGTAGAGCACCGCTCTGTGGTCTCTGAGGTCCTGAGTTCGACTCCCAGCACTGCAAAAATGGGAGAAGGACTTGGCAATCCACTCCCGAGGCTATCCGGAAACAATCAGCCATTGAAAACCCTATCCAGGTCACTATGAGTCCAGCATGACTTGACGGCACTTAACAACAATATGTAATGTATATTAACATTATATATAATATGTATAATATATTTTCATGTTTATTGATTTATATACAATGTGATTTAAAAAGTACAATGAGTGCTACTAACAAGTACCATCCAATGGCAAGGCAGGGAGCTTTATTACAGGAAGTAGCATGTCAAATCTTAGTGAGAGGGTGTGACAAGTTTCATTTGTGGTTATGAACCTAAGATAAAGATTCAGAATTCTCAGTGGAAATCACCAGGTTCTTGTTGAAATAGCACATCAGTCAGGATCCAACATCAAGGTGATGTTTTCTTGTGTTTTGTTACCTTGATGAAACTATGGGAGCTGATTTTCTACCGAGGACCACCATAGTGAACTCTGAATAAGGCAAGAGCTTATTAGAGCATTTAGGAAACAGTGTGTGTACAAAGGAGCCTGAGAAATGGGCAAATGGTTTCATCCTCCATCATGAGAACAATCCATGCCACACTGAGATTTCTGTCAAATAAAAGCATTGGAGTATGTCTTCACCCACCTTATTCTCTGGATATGGCACTGTTAAACTTCTGGATCTTCCTCAAAGTCAAAATGGCCATGAAAAGCAAATGTTTTGAACCAATTCAGAGCATTGAGGCCACCATGACAGAGCAACTAAAGAGACTTATGAAAGAGGGCTTTCAAAACTGCTTCAGAAAGTGGCAAGTTTGATAAGTGTGTTTGAAGCCTAAGGGAACACTTTAGGGGGATTAATGGCAATGTGTCTCTTACCATATTTTTAAAAATGTTAATATTCACCATTTTTTTATTATACCATTGTATTGAACCATCCTTGCATCCCAAATGGTAAATCCTTTTGAAATTTTTGAAAGAATTTGAGACGTATTGTTACTAATTCTTCTTTAAGTGTTTCATATAACTCCTCAGTGAAACATTCTTGTCCTGGCCTTTTTTCTTTGGAGATTTTTGATTATTAGTTTTATCTCTCAGTATTGATCTGTTCAGATTTTCTTTTTCTTTATAATTTGATCTTAGTAGGTTATTTGTTTCTAGGAAGCTTATACATTTCTTCTAGGTTGTTGAATTTGTTGGTATGTATCTGTTCATAGTAGTCCCTTATGATTCTTTATATTTCTGTGGTATCATTGTATTATCTCTTCTCTCAGATATAATTTTATTTGAATTCTCTCTCTTTTTTCTGTGGCATTTAGGCTAAAGTTTTATCCATCTGGTTTATCTTTTCAGACAACCTAGTTTTTTTTCCAGTATTGATGGAAAGAATCCATGGCCTCACACATGCTAGGCAAGTACTCTACCACTGAGCTGCACCTCTAGGCTCCTTCTTATTTTTTTTATTTTTGAGGCAGTGTTTTGCTAAGTTGTACAGGCTGCCTCTGTCCTCAAACTTGCAATCCTATTGCTTCAGTCTTGTAAGTCACTAGGGTTATAGATGCACACTATGGAAACAAGCATCAATCAATCTAGCCTTAGTTTTGTTGATTTTTTTCTGTCATTTTAAGTTTCTATTTCATTCATTTTTTCTTAATCTTTTTATAGTCCTTCCTTTTTCTGACTTTGAATTGAATTCATTGCTCTTTTCCTACATCTTTAGGTATAAATATTTATTCTGAGATCTTTCTATTTTCTTAATGTAAATATTTATTGCCATAAAGTTTCCTCTTACAAAAAGTTTTAGAATGGTATGTTTCCATTTTTGTTTGATCACCGTAAGTTTTTAATTATGTTTTTATTTCTTCTTTAATGCATTGGCTATTCAGGAATATGTTTTTAAATTACAGTATACATGTAAATTTTGCAATTTTCTTCCTGCTACTGAATTTTAATTTCATATCAACGTGTTAAGAAAAGACAGTTGATATAATCTGAACCTTAAATTTTTAAGAATTGCTTTCTGGTATAAAAATGACTTATCAAAGAGAATGTTCTTTGCGTGATAGAAGAACTGTACTCTGCTGCTGTTGGATCGAATATTCTCTATATGTCTCTTGGATCCATTTGTTCTGAAGTATAGTTTAGTCAGATATTTCCATGTTAACTTTCTGTAATATCTGTATGAGGTATTACAGGGTAATGTATTATACTTTACAGATATTCTTTATCCTCAAGACCCACCACAAGCATGGCACAGAATAAGTATTCCATGTACGTTTCTTGAAGTGTACTGAATTTGTCACATATACATTAAAATAAGTGAAATTAATGCTATAATTCTGTTAGGTAGCTAGCTTAGGCATTAGCAGGTAATTTGGGGGAAAAGAGGATTGAAAATGGCTTCTGCTGTTCCACCATGATGAAGAAACTATGTGTGTCCCTGAGGACATTGGAAGGACATTTTCAAATGGATCCCATATCTTATCGAAGCCATTAAGCCATTTACAAAACAAAGACTATAGGCCCATATCAAATAAGTGCCCAGAGCTGAACACCTGGGCCTGATGTCACATTGGGCATGCCCTAGTTTGAACAAAACTAGAGGGAATATGCATCCACTCTTTCTTCTTGGGGTAGGATTTAGCTCAGTTGGTAGAGCACCATTCTGCAGTCTCTGAGGTCCTGAGTTCGATTCCCAGCACTGCAAACATGGGAGAAGGACGTGGTAACCCACTCCCAAGGCAATCCCCCCCAAAAAATCAATCAGCCATTGAAAACCCTATGAGGGTCACTATGAGTTGGACACGACTCAACAGCACCTAACAACAACAACTCTCTTCTTCCATGCTCTTTTCTTCCAGAAGATGTCTCTCTTTCTTTTTCTCTGCTCCACTCTTCTCCAGCAAGCATGTGCATGCCTTCCCTTCTTTTGGGCCCACCATTTTTTCTGTCTATCCAAGACACATTTCCTTCTAAAAATCTGCTTAACTCTCCTGTTCTCTTGGTTCTTTACCTTACCCTGGGGAATAGAAGCCTCCTTATGCTGATTCCCCCAAAGAATACATGTCTTTCCAATTTCCTTTCAGGTTTAACGGATCTTCTCTGGGTGCCTCAGTGTTCCCTGTAATTTTTCTTCAAAGGTGTACTTTCTTTAATAAACCTGTTCTACACTCTCTACTGTGACTTCTGTGCCATATATAAATTCTTTCATATGCCAAATACAAGGACTGAGGTTTTACTGCCAGATTCCTGGACCTTGCTCTGGCCCTGCCTACCCATGCTCCCTGTGTCTCCCCAGTAACAATTTAAATGATGAAGAGAGAACTGAGAAGTGAGGATAAACCTTTGTGGGACTGTCTACATGTAGTAGATAGAGTAGGAACATAAATTAGCGAAACAAATTAGAGAGAAAATGCATTTCTTCTTTTAAAACAAATCCACAGCCAGGCGTGATGGTGTATATTTATAATTCCAGTGACTCAGGAGGCTGAGGCAGGAGGATTGTGACTTCAAGGCCAGAAGTAGCCTGTGCCACTTAGTGAGACCCTGTCTCAAAATATAAAAGAATAAAAAGGAGGCTGGGGGTGAAGCTCAGTGGTTCAGCACTTGCCTAGCATGCTAAGGCCTTGGATTCAATTCCTGATAACTGGAAAACAAAACAAAACAAAACAAAACTGCACACATCATTAATGTCAATTCCAGGGCAAAGAACTGAGCTAGGAAATCTTGCTTCTCAATTATTTTCTTTGTTCATAATTCACTTTTAGCCATTACTCAAAAATGTGAAATATATATGAAAAATATTCATAGCATTTTAGAATGAAGGATATGCTCTCTGGGTAAGAGTGATTATTCCCATCTTGTGTTAATTTCCCTTATCTCATGGATACTATTTTACTAATTTGCTTTGAGACAACATACACAGCACTTTTGTTGCACCCAGCAGATTGACCCCAGAAAAATACTCCAAGACACAAACAAACAGATCAGGAGCAGAAAAGTTTATTTAGACTGGCCGGCTGGTTACTTTCAGTCCCCAGAGTGGACTTTCACAAAGCAGCAGCTGACTCACATTGGTTAGGGGTTTATAGGGTAGAGGTGGAGAAGCGGAATTACAGAAGCAGGAACTTTTTTTTTTTACAGTAAAGGGGTGGAGAGTTCAAAGTAAGTTTCCATTTTCCAGAGCTCAGCTTTTTACAGGAATTCCCTGATTTTGACCTTTTACAAGGTTATCTTGTGACACCACCTTTTTCTTAATCCAGGCCTTCAGCAGGCACAACCATCTGGTGACACAGCTGCCCTTATCAGCTTTTGTTGAAGGCTGGTTTTCAAGGAACCAGTGATTTTTAAAATGACGTTAGGCCTGCTCTCACACTTTCAAAGGCTTGCAAGTGTTTGGTATAAATCAATGGCCTATATAATAGAATCTGGCTATAAAGCATCATCAAACTGTATTTTTTGCAGTACTTGGGGTTGAACCCAGGACCTATTTATTTATTCATTTATTTATTTTGAGACACGGTATCACTGAATTGGGCAGACTCTCTCTGGCTTCAGACCTGTGACTCTCCTACATCAGCCTCAAGAGTCACTGGGATTACAGGTGTGTGCTATGACACTGAGCCTGCTGTTAGGTGCTGTCGAGTCGTGTCCGACTCATAGCGACCCTCATAGGGTTTTCAATGGCTGATTGTTTCGGGATTGCCTCAGGAGTGGATTGCCATATCCTTCTCCCATTTTTGTGGTGCTGAGAATCGAACTCGGGACCTCAGAGACTGCAGAACAGTGCTTTACCAACTGAGCTAAATCACAGCTCCAGACCCTCAGCCTATACACTACTTTTTTATTCAGTTTGAAGCAGCATGAGAAAACCAAAAGTACTTTGAGGGACTCAGGAGTTGGGTAACATAAAAAAAGTATTACTATAGCAAGGTCAGCCCACGGAAATGGGTCCTCTCAGGACTGACCCCAATCCCAGTTCTCCTGGGGTTAGTTTATAAGGTGGGTTAAGCTAGTTACCATGGAAATAGGCAGGTAACACCTACATGATACAAAAAATCAGGAAGTGGCTTAAGGGTGGAGAGTACATTCAATAGACTGAGTTTAGTAAGTATAAGAAAAGGGGAACTGGCCATCAGGGTGGAGAGTAGAAAATAGACTGAATTTAGCAATTGTGAGAAACCAAGAAGTGCAGATTATAGGGCAGAGACAGGCAAATAAGAAGCAAGGACACCGGAGGTTACCTACAGGATGGAGTGTATAAATAAATTTTAAACAAGGAACATTAAGTTCTAGTAATTACATTTTAAGCAAACATTATAACATATTAACTTTTGATTTAAAAATTTCTGCAAAAAGTTTAATTCATTTGTTATTTTAGTGAGTGAAAACTACATGTAAAACTTTTTGTTAGGTGCTGGGGCACAATAATGGCTTTTGCATTCAAGAATTTAAGGTCTTATGGGGAAAATGGACTTATCAACAAATATTTTTAATAACTTTAATATAAAAAGCTTTATTTCTCAAATGGTGATAAACACAAAGTTTTGTGTATACACAGAAAAATGCTACCTAACTTAATAGGTGAAGGATATAAAAGTTTTTCTCTGAAAAACAAAATGACCCTCAAGGTGAACTTAAATCTGGAATTTGCCTTTGTAATGTAAAGTAGGACTTTTAAATCAAAAAGAAAAAGTTTTCATGTGTCTGTTTAGCATGAAGACAAAGAAGGTAAAAAATAATATAAGATGTTTGAGTCAGTACAATTTTTAAATAGTTTTAGAAGAAACAAGCTTTAGGCAAATTAAGAATCTGTTAAATTTACAAAATAGTTTATATTGAAATCCAACTCTCAAATTTGATACTGAGTACACTAGAATGATGTCTTATTAATTAAAATATACCAAGATACAGGTAATACCTCATTCAGAACCCTCTTTCAGGAGAGACATCAATAAAAATTAGACCAGCAACAAAACAACCCCTAACTGAGACAGACGTCAACAAAATGATGGGGGAGGCAGGTAGATTGAAAAGCAAGCATCAACCATCAAAATCAGCTTCTCAGAACTCTGTAAAATAGTGGCAGATTTATAGAAACCAAGGAAATATTGAAAAAAGAAAAGGCAACTTAAAATGGTGATGTTGTTGTTAGGTGCTGTCTATTCATGTCCGACTCATAGCGACCCTCATAGGGTTTTCAATGGCTGATTGTTTTGGGATTGCCTTGGGAGTGGATTGCCACGTCCTTCTCCCATTTTTGTTGTGCTGGGAATCGAACTTGGGACCTCAGAGACTGCAGAGTGGTGCTTTACCAACTGAGCTATATCCCAGCCCCAAAATGGTAGCACGAGTTAGTAAGTTTCAGGCAGGTTCAGAAAAGTGAGGCCTGGAAATAAGGAACCACTGAGGCAAGGTGGTCACCAAGCAACCAAATAGATCACGTAAGTTTTGGTCAGACCACATGAGTTTCAATGTCCTGAGTCCCATTTTTCAAAAGCAATAGGTAATGATTTGGTCAACAGTCACCAGATCAAGCCCCATTCTTCTAAGAAAATAAGTCCCATGACCTGGCCAACTGTCACCTAGTTAATCAATCTTTAGGTAGAAACAATAGGAACACTTGCCCATTAACTCTGTCAGGCCAACATATGTTGTTGTTGTATGGGCCAACATATAGGTATCCCCTGAATGTCACGGGCAGCACAACAGAGAGGTACAGCTCAGCTTGGCCACCTAGCTTGAGGAGTTCCCCTAGTTTGGGCCTCCACTCAGGTTAAACTGGGTCCTTGGCTTTGTGGAAGAAAAAAATTTCAGGACAAGCCAAATAGAGTGAAACAAAATTATAGAGTTTATTAAGTCCACGCTTTAGAATGCATGTGAGCAGAGAGAGAGAGAGAGAGAGAGAGAGAGAGAGGAATCCAAGACACAAATAAGAACTTACTAAGGGAACAAAGCTTTGGAAGCCAAAAAGAGGGCGGCACACATCTTCCCTCCAGTTTTATTTAACCTAGGGCACACCCTGTTTAATGTCAGTCCTGGGTACCTAGCTCTGGATGCCTAGAAAGGCTCATCATAGGCTGGGGAGGTGCCAATAAGATCAAAAGAAGAGGTTCCATTGTTTAGGTTTTTCTACTGGAGGAACTTCCCTTTAGTAAAATGAGAGATTATACACTGTATAGATTAAAGAAAAGAATCAGGAGGGAGTTGCCCTGGGCATGTCTCAAAGAAACACAGAATTACAGAGGGGAAGGCAAAACTTAAAGGTTATATACATTTTTTTGACTCGCAGCATTGACTCAACCCTTACACAACACACAGAAACTGATAGGCATATCACACCTATATCTGGGCGTATAACACCTGGAACTGCCAGTGAACTCACCCAAGTGATGAGAGTTACATCCCAATTGGTGGTCTAATCCCATAACTTCTTCGGTCTAGGCAACTGCAAAACCCACAGACATCACTAATGTGATTACAACCAATGAAGCCACACTGACAGTGCACTAAAAGATTCCACCTGGAACAAAAGCTGACACAGCATATCCAACACTCTAGGACACGTTACCAACGTTACCAGCAGAAATACTTTCATCATGAAAGCCACTTCATAAAATTGGTGGAAGTAACCAACCTACTAGATGCATAAATGCTAATGTAAGAACAAGGAGAAGTATGAAAAACAAGGTAACATGACACCTCTAAAGGGACACAATATCTCTGTAACAACAGATACCAAAGGAAAGAAACTAATTGCCTGACAATCCAAGCTAATGATTTTTAAGGAATTTTGGAATGCACAAGTATAGTAACTGAAATAAAAAATTAACACAGGTGGTTCAACTTCAGGCTAGAGTAGGCAGAATAATCGATGAATACGAAGATAGGAAGATTGAAATTATCCAATTTGAGGATCAGAAGAAAAAAGAATGAAGAAAGGTGAACAGGGTGAATGAGACACCTTAAAGTGAACCAACATGAACATTATGAGATTCACAGAAAGAGAAGAGAAATAGGGGCAGAAATAGTATGTAAAGTAATAATTAATGAGAACTCTCAAATTTAATGAAAAACATGAATCTTGACATCCAAGCAGCTCAAGAAAATCTATCTTGGGTAAACACAGAAATCCATACTTAGATATATTATAAGTAAACTGGTAAAAACCACAAAGAAAGATTCTTGAAATAAGCAAAAGAGAGATAACTCATTGTATATGAGGACTTACTAATAAGATTAGCAAGCAATTTCTTATCCAAAAATATGTACACCAAGAAGCAGTGGGATGATATTTAAAGTACTTAACACACACACACACACACACACACACACACACACACACAACATCTTTTCTATATCAAGCAAAACTGCATTCTAAAAATAGAAGAGAAAATATGAAATTTCCATATAAAGAAAAGCTGAGTGAGTTCATTACTAGTAGACCTACTGTGCAAAAGAAAATATAAGGGTTGAAGTGAATGGACCCTATACAGTCACTCAAAACTGTATGCAAAAATAGAGATCTCTGATAAGGTGGGAAAATATACAAGTAATATATAAATGTTATTGTATTGCTGGTTTTGAATTCTACATTTCATTTCTTACATAAGTTAAAAGAGAAATACATAAAAATAATTATATGCCTATTACTGAGTATACAATATATAAAGGTGCAATTTGTGACAATATAAATGGAAGGGACAGAGCTGTAAGAGTAGAGTTTTTATATGTCATTGCAGTTAAGCTAGTATCAACTCAGACTTCTTTTGTGCCATGGAGTAGAGTCCTACTCAAGGTGACCCTATGCACCACAGGGAAAACACTATCTGACATTGTGCCATCTGGCATTATTGTCAGTGTTTCTCTGTTATCCATAGGGTTTTCAATGGCTGATTGTTTCAGTCATGGGCTGTCGGGTCCTTGTCCCTAGCCTAGTCTACAGCGCCCAGTATTCCCAGGCAATCTCCCATCCAAGGACTGACCGACCTAACCCTCCTTAGCTTCTGAGATCAGACAGGATCAGAGGCCAGGATTGTATGGCTGTTGACCAACACAATCTAGATGGTTATAAATTAGATGTTATTACACATATGAGTCTAAGTTTACTTCTGAAGAGTGACCCTATGTTGTTTACTTATTCTCAGTGAGATAAGACATGTTAGCTCAAATGCCTGCTGATCCAAGCTTAAAAGTACTACACAAATAAGAAGGCTACCCATTTAGTCTGCCTACTTATTTTCAAGAATGTCATAAAAATGGAATCATATAGCATTTAAACTTTCATGACAGGATATTTTTATCTCAGCATAATGCTTCTGAGATTCATAAATACTATTGTATGTATTATTCCTTCCTTAATATTGATAAATAGTATCTCATTTTATGGATATACTACAATTTGTCTATTTAATGGACTTGAATTTGCTTCAGTTATCAGAAAGTATGAGTAATGCTGCTATTAGAATTTATGAACATCTTTTTATATTAATGAAACTTATTGATAACTGATAATTCCATATATTTATGGGGAACAGTATGCTGGGATTTAGCTCAGTTGGCTATTAGAATTTATGAACGTCAACAGAAGAATGGATTAAAAAACTATGGCACATATACACAATGGAATACAACTCAGCAATCAAAATTTAAATAAATCCATTTGCAGCAAAGTGGATGGAATTGGAGAAAATTATTTTAAGTGAATGAACACAAACTCAGAAAGAGAAACACCACATGTTCTCACTCATATGTGGAAGCTGAATCAAAATTATAAGAAGGAAAAAATCCTATACAAAGGTTGAGCCATAATAAAAGAGAAAAAAAGCTAAAAAAAAGAAAATATAAGATTAAATCTACAATGCAGATAAATTAAAGAGATGATCAAGAAAGACTTTTTAAGTTTGTCTCCAGAGTTTTATTCCAAATCCAGAGACTCCAGCTTAAACTTTAATTTAGAATT